>JAVYIG010001187.1:0-227500 GCA_035222895.1 Strongylocentrotus droebachiensis
ATCTAGCAATTATGCAATTGATAGAATGATCTTCACTTCACACCACCTTTTACACCATCCAGCCAAGCACAATAAATATAAAGTAATATAAGGATTAAATCAATTTCAAATAATTGGATTATAAGTGTTGTTTTATTTAAAAAACAAAGCACAGAAAAAACATGACTGCATAATTGTCTTAATTTTAAAGATACAGTACATGTATTTGGTGACTGATTTGCATGAATACAATTCAATAAAAGGAGTGAGAAAAAAAAATCAACTAATAACATTTTTGTGGTGTTCGGAGTTGAACTAGCTACAAGCTTAATATTTGAAGGTATATTTTCCACCTTTTATTAGTTAATGTAATTTTACAACCATTCATATTCCTCCAAAACCTGCAGATTTCATTGATTATTATCCTGCACCCAATTCTCACAATACATCTGAAGTCAATGAACCTGTTACGTGCATCATAATTTGTGTTTGTATAATAAAGACATCATTTTATTCTTTTTGTGTGTGCCTTGCCTTTATTTTTTTATGTATGTTTATAAGGTTCGTGTAAGCACTGCATCACTAATCAGCATGCCTGCAAAATGCCTAACATTTTTATGCTTTTGGTTCCAAAAATATGCTAAGAAACACCATATTTTTCAACGTTATTTCATAAATATTTCTTGTAATTATTTTACTATTCAGAAAAATATCTTACATAATATATCTGAGGTTATATTTCATATAAATTTCAGAGTCCTTTTTTTGGTTGCATTATTGGAGTGTTCCAAAACTGGGCAAAAATATAAAAAAAGGGGAAACGCTCTCGGCGGTGTCACCTGCATTACACAATTCAATATGATTAAAAATGAAGTTAGGACATTATTTATAGGCACGGTGGCCCGTTAGCAGGCCCCCCAAAATGAAATCCTCTGAATACAATCGGCATTTCGAAGTGAATATTGACTTATATTAGAATCACCAGAGGAATTATTTACTCCAAATTTTACCAAGATTGATATCTTTAATGAAATATGAACAAGAACCAAAAATGTATTTATTAATTATCATATTAAGTTGTGAAAACGTAATTCAAGTCTACTGACCTAAAATATCCTTGACTTTGTGACCTGGAATTTGTGTCATATGATTTGTGATACTTGATAACCTTGAGTACAAGATTCATGGAATTTGAACAAACACTTTTGGAATCATGATAACATTACAAAATTTTGATATTGATGCCGCAACAAAGTTTAAGTTTGCAGACCTGAAATCACATTTGACCTTGAACTTGTCAACTAAAAGACTAATCACATGATTGGTGATACTTGATAACCCTTATGTTCAAGTTTCATGGAATATGAATGTATACCGTGACAAAATTATGATATAAATTCAAAATCTTAACCTTTGGTCAAGTTTTGATGTTGATGCCACAACATACTGGAGTCAAAGTTTGTTTACCTGAAATGACCTTTGACTTTGCAACCTTAAATTCTACTCACATGATTGGGGATACTTTACAACCCCTATGTTCAAGTTTCATGGAAGAAGAATATACACTTTCAAAATTATGTTAAAAATTCAAAAACCTAACCCCGGGTTACGTTTTTGATCACCATGCCACAACAGTCTAAAGCGACAAAATTATTGTTTAAATCTGAAATGACCTTTCACCTTGACTTTGTGACCTGAAATTGTACTCACATCATAAAGGATACTAGATACCTCTTTAATCAACGTTTCAGTGAATAAGATCTTACACTTTAAAAATTATATGAACAATTCAAAAACTTAACCTGTTGACTCCGCTGCCGTCATCGGAAAAACGGCGCCTATGTCTCAAGTATCAAGGCTGGATGAAGTTAGTGCAAGTTTAAGTGATGGAGATAGGTGGAGTTATTATTTCTTAGGCTCAATGGAGGGGGTGCTAGGCTGTAAAGAGGGGTGCTAGGCTGGATGAAGTTAGTGCAAGTTTAAATGATGGAGATAGATGGAGTTAATATTTCTTAGGCTCAATGGAAGGGGTGCTAGGCTGAATGAAGTTAATAGCGCAAGTTTAAATGATGGAGATAGATGGATTTAATATTTCTTAGGCTCAATGGAGGGGGTGCTAGGCTGTATAGAGGGGCTGCTAGGCTGGATGAAGTTAGTGCAAGTTTAAATGATGGAGATAGATGGAGTTAATATTTCTTAGGCTCAATGGAGGGGGTGCTAGGCTGTAAAGAGGGGTGCTAGGCTGGATGAAGTTAGTGCAAGTTTAAATGATGGAGATAGATGGAGTTAATATTTCTTAGGCTCAATGGAAGGGGTGCTAGGCTGAATGAAGTTAATAGCGCAAGTTTAAATGATGGAGATGGATGGATTTAATATTTCTTAGGCTCAATGGAGGGGGTGCTAGGCTGTAAAGAGGGGGTGCTAGGCTGGATGAAGTTAGTGCAAGTTTAAATGATGGAGATAGATAGAGTGAATATTTCTTAGGCTCAATGGAGGGGGTGCTAGGCTGTGAAGAGGGGGTGCTAGGCTGGATGAAGTTAGTGCAAGTTTTAGTGATGGAGATAGATGGAGTTAATATTTCTTAGGCTCAATGGAGGGGGTGCTAGGCTGTAAAGAGGGGGTGCTAGGCTGGATGACGTTAGTGCAAGTTTAAATGATGGAGATAGATGGAGTTAATATTTCGTAGGCTCAATGGAGGGGTGCTAGGCTGTAAAGAGGGGGTGCTAGGCTGGATGAAGTTAGTGCAAGTTTAAATGATGGAGATAGATGGAGTGAATATTTCTTAGGCTCAATGGAGGGGGTGCTAGGCTGTGAAGAGGGGGTGCTAGGCTGGATGAAGTTAGTGCAAGTTTAAATGATGGAGATGGATGGAGTTAATATTTCTTAGGCTCAATGGAGGGGGTGCTATAGGCTGTAAAGAGGGGGTGCTAGGCTGGATGAAGTTAGTGCAAGTTTTAGTGATGGAGATAGATGGAGTTAATATTTCTTAGGCTCAATGGAGGGGGTGCTAGGCTGTGAAGAGGGGGTGCTAGGCTGGATGAAGTTATAGTGCAAGTTTAAATGATGGAGATAGATGGAGTTAATATTTCTATTTCTCAATTAATGGAGGGGGTGCTAGGCAAGTTTAAATGAAATTTAAGCTAGCTATGGAGTTAATTATATATGAGCGAGAACAGTGACTAAGGTTTTTCAAAATGAAACATGGTTGGTTGGTAGGTAGGTAGGTGGTAAGGTAGGTAGGTAGGTAGGTAGGTATAGGTAGACTTTAGGTGAGGTGTAGATACGGCCGATACTACATGTAGAGTAGGCGTGGCGAGTTCGTGACGTCATTAGTCATGTTTATTCATGAGACCGCTAGCGAAGTGTTACTTCGCACCTTCGTACGCTACCAGAAAAGCTTCACCCCGCATCCGCTCTTGTCAGTCTCCATTCTGTTTTAATAGATGTTTGTGATTTGAAAATGGCTATCCAGGACGTTTGGAACCGCTTAAGGGAGTTTGATGCCTACCCTAAAACTCTAGAAGATTTTAGAGTAAAAACATTCGGAGGAGCTGCAGGTAAACGCCCTTTTTTTCCTTTCGTGAAATTAAGATAACATAAATTGTAATGTATGGGACTGTATTTTACATTCCTCCACAGACATTATTATATCCGATCCGAGTGCGATTTGCGAGAGGGTAATATTCCGGATTCTGCCCAAAGTAGACAAAAAGCCTGGAGAGAGAATATTGACGCACTGTTAGGGTACTTAGGGTAGGGTTTAGGGTACGGATGAGGGTTAGGGCAGCCATGAAGGTGAGGAATAGTAGGCCTAGTAGGCCAGGGTCTACCGTCTAGATAGTTCGTAACTATATTCCAGGCTTTAAAAAAACTTTGTTTGGGCAGAACCTGGATAATTACCTGCGAGGGATCCCTAAACTCAGGCTCAAGTCAAGAACAGGGACTTTTCGATTTGCATTTTCTCTAGTGGACTGCAACGTAGAGTAAAGGACCCGGTTTTCGGCCACTTAAGACAAAATCCTATTTTTTGGACTCTTTACTTCCTATTTATTATCTTTTCTTGTTCAAATCATGAAGTAAATATTATTATTATTTAAAAAAAAAAGAATCCCAGAAAAAAATCACGAATTGCCATGACAATATTTGTTTCAATTTTCACTGTTTTGGAGCCGGTTATCGGCATAGCGAACCAGTTTTCTGACGCATGTACAAAGTCAATAGGAAGCGCTCGCGCGCGCCGTGCGTTTCCGCGCTGATGTATAGCACAAGCGGGCGGAGCAGGTATCCCACGCCGGAGCTCCCGGGTGCTCGCCTGGCCGAAGACAGGCACAGCGGTGATCGGAAGTTGGAATCTGAATTAGACAGACATATTGTGTGTGCGTGGCGGGGTCCGGCTGCATTGATTTAATACATGCGATGAGATACTTTTGAGCTTGCGACCAACACAAAATCGGGCTCTAAATATGAGAAATACTTGAAATAAAGCTCATTTTATGGTACCCATATTTCTTACATACACGCGTAAGAAACTTGATTTTTCAGATTTGGGTAGCGGGACCGCCGATTACGTCGCTAAAATGTGATATTTTAGGATATATTTTCCATTGCAAATGTGGTTCTTCAGTGACTCTGGCATGGTATGGTATGTGTGGGATATGTGATATGCTATTATGCGATGTATTTTAAAGGGATTTTACCATGCATCCAATGGATCGGCCGAAAACTGGAGCTGTCCGATTACCGGCTCCTTTACTCTATGCGGTCATTTTTGAAGCAGTGCGCATGCGCATCGATGAGCTCATCGTTCGTAGCAGAATTCTCTAAGGCTTTCACCCTTGTTTTGCCGTCGTTCGCAATCTGTGACGGTACTGCTGTTTGTAAGCAATATTTTGTAGATACGGAACAGCACATTGAAGTTTCAACATAGACCCAATTAACATAATTCAGCAAGCAGGGGCCCGTTCCTACAAACCGTCATAAGTCTAACTTCTTGACTAAATCTGCGTTAGTGAGCAACTTGTCCGCTACGTGTTTCACCAAGCCCTCTTTGCCAAGATCAACGACAACATCCTGACTAAGTAGTTATGGCGCCTCTGACACTGTCGTATCTCTGTCATAACTATTTAGTCGATGGGCAGCGCCATCACATGTCATTTATTGGGTAGACTATGGCTGGCAAAAAAGGACAATAAATCCTCCAACTATGATTTTTCAACACATTCACTTAAACAGTGAGTTATCGTTTTTTGTATTTGATAATCCCATGAAAATATGCCATGTTTGTATTTAAGGGTTTTCCCACTTAAATAAACTGATTATACGCCTTTATTTCCACATTGTAAAATCATCGAAGGAATAGGCAGGCAAGCCACACAGGAGCATCACTATCCTGGCTGTGTAGTAAAAGCTGTGCTTTTGATTCTCAACATTTCAAACACCACTGTACAAAACTCAACTGATTTCACTAAAAATTGGTACTTTAGTGACAATTGATGACACCTAAATAGCAGTAAAATACATTTTTTCAACTTATTGATGTTAAAAAGAATAATTTAAAATTTTTGTAAGTCTAGTGTCAAACTTTGCTTACAGCTGCATTGACATGACTGTGTACAGTCTATGCGATATTGTGTGGTGTGTATATTTGTGTATAGACTTCTAGGTCCCTGCCTCACAGCATGTATGCAGTGCTAGAGGTCAATACGCAAATAGCATTTACTCTCTATGCTTTGCTGGAGTGAGACAAGCCATAGTTTGAAGTGTATTCTTTAGTTTTCAGACCCATATTGCTTTCGAGATAAATTCTATCTTCAAATGCGTAAAATGAACAGTTTAAAACATATGTTTTAACCTTTGGAATGTTGAAGTTTTGTCATTTTTTAATTTTACTGATGCCTAAAACATTGGACAAAACTTTCAAAGCATTGTATTTTTACTAAGAATAATTTAAGGGTGTATTTTTATAAACTATCAAACGAAAATATCCGGGGGGGTACCCATCTCAAGAACAAAACTGATTCACCGGTCATGTAATGAAATACTCACAATTATATTTTACAAGTACTTATATTACAAGTATAATCTACACAAATTTGGAAGTATATGGCATCTCTTATTTCTTGGTATCATTTTCAATCTTTTTTATTACTAATTCATTTAAATAATTGCATTTTACCTAATATCAATTTTGTAATAATCCGGTGGTATTGCGACTAAGGCTAAGTCTCGGCTCCTCTTATCGACGATAGAATCGATCTCACGAGATACTAGCTAGTAAGCTGTTCGTGAAACGGTTTAGGAAGATCAGAGACATCTTCGTAGTTGGCGGATAAAGTTATGACTGTCTTGTCGTTGGTTTCTAGGAACGAGCGCCAGAGAGTTGTGGAAGCCACACATAGGAGCATCACTATCCTGGCTGTGTAGTATAACACACAACACTGGCACCAGTACATTAACGCAACTTTTCTAAAAGACTGTAGTACGATGCTTTTTAAACCACTTATAATTAATTACATGGGATATAACCCATCACAAATATAAGGAATGGAACTTACAAGTTTCGTTGGTGGAAATTTCCTTGGTTCCAGACATCTGAGCCTTCTTGTTTGCTTATAACCCAATCGTCTTCAGCTAACGTGCGCCATTTTCAGATTCTAAGACGTTTTTGTTTAACACCGGTCTTGACCTCTACGCCCAAATTGAAATTCGTTGATATGGACGTGATCGGTTGTGTACACAGCTCAGCGGTAGGCTATTGCGTACAAGCGTTTTTAGAGTTTGGTATTAAATACATATACGTTTCAGTCCAACTACATGAACTAAGCCGACAGGGGTGGTGGAGCATTACTATATAATTCCAAAGTATAATATTCAATTTAGCAATTGTGCGGTCTTAATAATAATAATAATGATACTAATAATAGGCATTTCAATAGTCTATCTAGAAATTCGTACGATATAAGAGGCCTAGGTGTATTAAACGTGCAATAAAGCAATAAATGAAAACGTCTGCGAGATAAGACAACTACCCGTCAGATATTGCGCAAGAGCTGTAGATCGCGTCATGTATGGTTTCACCGAATTCCAGACAACTCGCCACAAAGACAACTCGCCTCTGAACAACTCGACACCATACCCTGGACATCTCCCCACAATACCCTGGACAACTTGCCAAGGTCGAGTTGTCCAGGGTATTGTGGCGAGATATCTAGGGTATTGTGTCAAGTTGTCCAGGGGCGAGCGAGCTGTCTTTGTGGCGAGTTTTTATGCATGTAGAAGTCAGCCGGACCGAGATGAATGAGATAAGCAACAAGCTTTTTTTTCACACTTTGTGTCTTCATATATCAACTTTGGCAGCAATATTACACTGAATCTTATTAAGAATTGAAAATAACACAGAAATATCTATTTTGACTTACGATAGCTTGATCATTTAGATCCTAAATTAATGATTAATCAGAGAAAGTCTTGTCGTCAACATGATTTGTTGTCAGCCATCTTGGTGTGAGTTGATGAATATTTCTTTTTTCTTTTTCGAACGTCCAATAGCTATGTACGAGTCAGCCTGGCTTGACCCAGTGATATATGAACATTCATAAACCCAATATCAAACGAGTGCTCTGATTGGCCATTGGCTATGTTTTGGTACATTGACCCGGAAATACATCGGCCGGGGATATGTCTGAGGGTGCGTTTATGCTCAATTTTGAAGGCAGAATGAGCGATTTGAAATGCTCATCGTAATTGCAGTTCTACAGGGTACTGTTTATGCTCATTTCACTGGCTCCTCCAGGCATCATTCTGGCTCTGCAGCGGGATTTGCAAACCTGCACTGCGCACGCTACGTTGACCCCTGGAAGGCAGGTCAATTTGGGGACGCTTTTTTTTCTCGAAACTGCATTACGATCGCCTTTTTTCGGTGATTCTACAAAAATGGCCAAAAAAAGTTGAGCATAAACGTACCCATAGACTACCAGTTCCAATGCACAAAAGTACCGTTTCAATAAAAATTGGATAACTCGTATAAAGTCAGTCAGTAAATTTTGCCTTTGGAAATAGATGATAAAAACTTTGATAACTGTACGTAGGAGAAAAATATACCTGTACATATTTTGTTTCTATCTGATTTATAAATCAGAAAATGAGATCTAAATTAAAAACGGGGGAGAAAGTCTATGTACCAAAAGTGGTACAAAATCGGCTCAATCTTCCCCACTCATCCCCCCTAGTGCGAACCGTAATAGTTACCGTCTGTGTATGGAGAATGTTGACAAATGTCAGTTTTATTAAAGAATGACCCATACCAGACGGTTGTTTCTCTCTAATCAGCTCTATGACGACGGTACGCAAGTGGTGGCAACTTTAAATGTCTAAGCCGGTCAGAATACTTCAAGTCACTAATAGAATTTTAGTCATCCTGTGTTGCACTCTCTCCAGCTTTTGCTGTCTCTCTTGAGAGCAGGGTGCCACACACAGGAGAAATATTCTAAGGATGGCCTTACTAAAGACTTGTACTAGTTGTAGAGGTGTACAAGGCCTGATCCACCAAAAAATGAAAAGGTGCGACGAATCAGGCCGAGATCCCTCTTTGCAGTGAATGCAACTCTGTCTACATACGCTGAAAACTTCAAGCGGTTGTCAAGGGATACTCCCAGATCAGCGTCTATAACCACAGACTTTAAATTTGATGCGTTAAGGTTATATTTGACATTAGGGTTAGACTTCCCAAGATGCATCACCTTTGTCTTTGACTCATTTATGGGAAGTTGCTACTTGTCCCTCCAATTTGCAAGGAGATCTAGATCTTGTTGTAATGGCAAATGAAGCACTATCTTCTAGTGAGTTCAAAGGAGAGTACAGCTTTAGTCAGTATCATCTGCAAAGATTTTGACTATAGAAGATACAAATGCAGAGAATGAATCTGGAATGTCGTTCATGAAGATCGTAAATAATACCGGACCGAGGACGCTTCCTTGTGGAATACCACTTGTGACAGGGCAAGAAGAGGATTTGGAGCAATTCACTGAGATAGATCCATTTCCACACTTTTCATCGGAATCCATAAGCCCGCAATTTCTTTGTCAGTCTTGCATGAGGTAAAAGCTTTCCTGTGGTCAAGTTAAATGCAGTCAATGTTGCTACCTGTATCCAAGTAGTTGGTCCAATCATTTGTCACTTCTAGTAGCTGGGTAGAACATGAGTGACCATTTCTGAATCCATGTTGATGTTGAGTGATTAGATCATTAGACTCCAAATGACCTACAATTTCATCCCTGATCACAGTCTCCATGATCTTGCCAATTACACTGGTGATACTTATTGGCCTGTAATTTCCTGAGTCAGATTTCTTGCCCTTCTTGAACAATGGTACCACATTAGCTGATTTCCAAGACCTAGGGAGTAGGGACATATCCAGTTCACAAAGATTTGTTGAATATTTCAGCTAAACAGTCACTAATATGGAGCTTTTATTCTTTTAAAATTTGAATGTGTATTCAATCGGGGCCAGCAGATTTAGTTTGATCCATCCTCTCAATCAAGACATTAACCTTCTCTCTTTTTATAATCATGTCCTCTAAGCAAGCTGAGTAATCTTTTCCTTGAAGCTCAGGAATGTTGGTGAGGTTTTCTTTCATAAAAACTGAAGAGAAGTAGTTGTTGAGTATTAAACTCAGCTTTCTCAGTATCAGATTCTGCATTGGAACCATCAGGCTTACTTAAATTCTCTATAGCACTTGTAACTTTCAACTTGCTTTGAATGTACTTCCAGACGCTCTTTGGGTTCTATATTACTTCCTTCAAAATCTTGAGTTCAAATCTTCCCTTAGCAGATCTGGAGGCACAGGTTGCTTGATTTCTGACAGCTTTGTAGTCTTTCCTTGTTTGGTGGACAGTGACAGGATGTATAGGTGTCTTTCATCTACTTCTCAGATGCTTATTCCAAGCTGAATGTTTTCTCCTTACCAACTTCTAACAAATGGTAATCCAAATGGTAAGAACTCTTTTTACATAAGATTATGAATTAAGAAACCTGTCCCTTGGCTGGCAGTTGTTTCATGAAACCAAGTCCATGACCATGACAGTCATATCTTTGTCCCATACCTATGGAGAGGTCAGGAAGCAGACGACACATTTCACAAAACCATGATAAGCGACAAATTCATGAATTTGATACTAGTATCAGCTAGAATAGTTAGTCTTTGTCACGATCCATCAGATGTCATCATGAGTTATGGAGATTATGAGGCTTAATTTAACTCAAACTGTTTGAAAAAATAAAAAATCTATGAGAGTGGTAGCAAAAATAATACAAACATCCAATTTGCATGAAAACATGTTTTACTAATGTAATAATTGATGAAACTTGACAAGCGAATTGAAATTTGCAAGTAAGAGGATACTATATAAAGTAAAACTCACATCCAGGCGAAAAAAGGACCCTAATTTTGTTTTCTAGTTAAGAAAATAATGAAAACAGATATTTTATGACTCACTTTATTTATAATAATTATGTGATATGATTTGTGTCAAGGTCATGCTTGAAAATGGAGAATATCTAGTGAAATTATACCAGACACACAAATTGTCATAATTCTAGTGAGTCTGTAATGACAGACTGTTTCATCATCATAATAATAATAATAATAATGGCTAGTAGGCCTGAGTCAAACCGTTTAACCGACGGTTATCCGACCGCATTCATCAAAACCGTTTGGCATTTCTTGCTCCGTTTAACCGTTATTTGCATTTATTTTGGAATGTGCTAATACTAATAGCCGATGATAAAGATAATCAAAGAAACCGCAGTGTAATGTTACACCCTGGCCGCTGCAAGCCAGCTTTCTGGCAGCAGTAATCTCCATGAATGAATTAGTAAACAATAAAACAACCAGCCCCCTTCTCTCTTTTCTCACCCTCTTTATTCCCTTCTCTCTGCAATGTGTTCATCGCTCATGTACCTTTTCTTATTACTGCACTCTCACAAGCAAAGTCCTAAATGTTTACACATTCGATGGTCAGTTCCTCTCACATCCCTTCTCCCCGAGTCTCTCTCTCTCTCTCTCTCTCTCAATATTTATATCCATCCCTTGCCAACTCGCCCCCTAAAATAATGTTCATATATAAATAAAATACACAAATAATGATAACAATAATAATTGAAGTTTTAGAAATATCAATCAACAAAGTCTTGGATATTGTGAGTAATTTAAGTTTTTGATCATTCTTCAATTCAGCCGAATAACACAGCCACCCTTAATACATGTACTCATACTTGTCTTACTTCTTCACTCTCTCATGTCCCTGCCTGGTCCATGCAGGGACATGCTAGACCATGCATGCTCTCTCAGTCACACACACATGTACACACCACTACATGGTTATGGCGTCAACCGTGGACCAAGTTTAGTACTTGTGTGTGTGTGCGTAGGTAATTGCCCACCACCGCGGACCACTCCATAGAAAACTACATCTAACCGCGGACGTACCTGCTATGGGATGATCCAGGTAGCGAGCGCCTCTCCCGCGCAGTCATCGAAGGGGGCGCTGTGACATTTCGCGATACACATCGGACTGATCCAGTCGATGTTGCCTACACGCTGTGACATCTAATATTCAAACGCCCCCTACGTCGTAAATTTGATACGGCGGAACCAGTATCGCAACCGTGGACGGTCCCCCATTGCAGGTACGTCCGCGGTTTGAGGTAGTTTTCTATGGAGTGGTCCGCGGTTGCTGGCGTTTACCTACGCACAAACCTCCGGCGCCCAAATACACTGTACATACACACAGATAGAGAGCTCATATGCTTGTCACATGCACACATGTGGGCGTGGCTTCTTGACCTCCCGCTGAACTGGGTACGGTGAAAGCAACCTGTAATTTATGCTGGTATCAAACTCCACCCACATAGCTAGAGAACCTTCCTGATTGGTCACTAACTTGGATCAGCTCATTGCAGGGTGTGTCTTCCACATAATTTCATATGGGAATGATACATGCAGGGAGCTCTCTCCCTGACCACGTGCAAACATTGCATTGCAAAGGCATATATAAACACGTCACAGATCAAGCTATCTTCACAGAGTAACTTTGCAAGGTTAATCATGATATCAGATTCAGATAAGGAATAATAAGACATGATTTATGTCGTTTATTACTGGTCTCTGTTTATCAGGATGACCCAATTTGTGCTATAGTCCGGCTCGGAATGCTCAGCCCGACAGTCTGAAGACCAGCAGGGTTCCGAGCTACAGCACTATTACAAATACTGTATTTTCACTTTTTCAGATTATTATTAAACGGTTAAACGAAACCGCCCGTATACTTTTAACAGTTATCCGTTTAGCACAAAAACCGTAATGACTCAGGCTTAATGGCTAGTTCATATATGACCGAAAGCCCTCTTTATATATATTATTGCCCTGGTCATCGGAATCGGGCTTACCCGCACACAATGTATGCACATTCTCCACTCCCTGGGGAGCATTCCAGCCAGGCGTCATTTTTACAAGCGCACACTTGCTAATCTAAGCACATAGCTTTCGCATCCTACCGGGTACCCATTTAACACCTGGGTTGAGAGTGGCAAATGTAGATCAATGTCTTGTCAAAGGACATTAGTGCCGCAGACTTTGTGATCCACAGTCCGGTGACATATCCACTCGTCCACGACACCTCTACCTCTATGGAGACTTTTCTATGGTAGACCAATGTATGCTTCAATTTCGGATACAAACTGGCAAGCCACATTTCGCATGCAAATACACAAGTAAACAAGATTTAAAATGTGAGATGGCATATCAATACAACAATGAGACATATCAGAGAGACCATCCAGAGCACGCATTCCCAGAGCTCTGCTTTGCTGCTTTAGCTGCTTTCCCACTCAATCAAAGAAATGGATTGATTTGTGTGTGTTTAGATGTCTTGGCAGTGTAATTTAAAATAGTTTAATTTGTGTACAAATCATGGTGGTGTACGAATTTTGGGCACTTTACTCTACCTTAGAGTTGAGAATTAGAAAGAGAGAAATTGAGATTGGTAGACCTTGATCTAATCATTATTTTTCTTTTGTTTTTGTTTATTTCACTTTTAGTAACGATTATAAGCAGTATCATCATGATCACACTGTTCATCTCAGAGCTCAACTTTTACCTGACAAAGGAGGTAAGCAATGTACTTAGTACAATACTAATAATTTCAGTAGCTGTAATTACTACTAATAACAATGATGTAAATGTTAAACAGCAATCCATCTACAAGTTTTTATTTTAGTGAAAACATGAAAGAACTTTTATTTCCATTTACAGCAAGAATTTTTTGGTGGCTGTATATATATATATATATATATGTTAGTTACATTTCTTCATTGATATTGTTGAACGTTGCTAATGATTAATTCCAACGTTATTTCCATCCAAATGCAAGCTAGGAATAAGAGGCAAACATACTGAGACACTGAGAAACCCTATATTAAATTTCATATGAAAAAAATAGGTTTAAAACTCAGAATATTGATATACTAGCAATTTAACCAATCAGTTGGACCTTATGGGAAATCACTTAGTATACATATTAATTTAAATAGTGATAAGTGCTTGCATTTCATGTACCTCAAAATTGAGGCAGGTGGCACCACTGCATTTATTGAGAAATCTTTCCAATTTCTTTGCTTTTTATGCAGGTCATTCCAGAGCTCTATGTAGATGCAACAAGAGGAGAGAAACTCAAGATCAATATGGAGATAGTCTTTCCTAAAATGCCTTGTGCTTGTGAGTTTGAAATTCAAAATACATTTATTCTAATCTCAAAATTCTTATTTTTATTGAATAAATTTTACATTTATTATTACATGCATTTTCATTAAGAAGAAAAGCAATAAGAGAAATGTAACTTTTAGATCTTGTGAAGTGTGAAAAGAATGAAAATTGAGTACCGGTAAAAGCAATTTAAGACAGACATAGCAGCTCCTTTGATCTTATAAATTGTTTATTGAATGTTCATTGAATGCTATAGTGTCATCATACATACCGTAACCAGATGAATATACTTGTATCTTTCAAAACATCATATTTTAGTCTATTCCAATTACAATTAAATATCATTTTACGGGTACATAATGTAGAAAATGTGTTGTTGGATATATTCCTGTTTTCTATTTTGATGCTTGGCCATACATAGGAACTGCAGTTATTGGAATCAAGTTATTTATATTCGTCAAAATATTAGTGAAACAAAATGAAACTTGTCCATACTTCTATGAATGTCATTCTCTTTCTATGTTAATTTATATGTATCTGTAGATCTTAGTATTGATGCAATGGATATATCAGGAGAACAGCAGCTAGATGTAGATCATAACATCTACAAGCGAAGGATTGACAAGACAGGAACTCCCATCAGTGAACCAGAGAAAGAAGAACTGGGAAAGAAAGAGGATCAAGAAAAGAAAGAAGTAAGAAACAGAAAACATGAAAAGAAATTGAAGTGCTAGTAGTTACGATTAAGAAATTTGATAGTATGTGGTAAAAATAGTATTAACATGCAGATTATCCATATTTCACACTTTCAGGCATCCAGTGACACAGATTTTGATAATTCTGTCTTGTCAAAGACTTTTGCTATGAGCAGTATCACAGGAGTCAACTTTATTCACCATTAACTAGCAGTCCGTAAAATAAACTTATTTTTGTGTTTGTTACTTTGAATAGTTCATATTACACAGCATAGATGACAGATGTAAGAAGAAAACAAAAAGATTTGTCATTCCTCGGCTCTGTAACCTAAAAGAGTTACAATTTATTGTATCATCCCCAAATAAAGATATGATTGTAACAAGAACGGATGTACACTAGATTTTTACCATCAAGTGTAATTCTATTTTTGTTGCAGTTAGGAATGATGAGTTAAAGAAAATTTGCTCGAAAATATAAATTAGGATCTTCAATTTGGCAACATATTAGTCATGATATCACTTGTTATAATAAATAGCATTTTTTTAATTGATTCATACAATTTTGTTTTGAAAGAGTGTAAATGATATACAGAGAGAAGAATATAATTGATTGAAGCCAATTTAAATAGAAAATGGTTCAAGAAGCTCTGTAAAAAAAAAAAATCTTGAAAGGTGGCTCCAGGTATTAATTCATGTCCATAATTATATGCGTGCAACTCCTTTGCTGCCTAGAGGGATATTCAAGTGACAATTTTGTTTTTCTGTTTTATTGTCCAAATATTTGCTGGGCTCAAATGTGTAATTAATGGAAATAGACATTATGGTCATACATACTACTGGTATTGCCCATTACAAAAGCAAGGGCGGCAGTTCTGTACTACCTCCCCCACACCTGTCCAGCTTTGTACCTCCCTTTCTGACCAGTGCAGTTAGAGTTCATTCCTGTCTGGTTTGGGATGTGATTGTGTATGAGAGTGGATTATGCACTATGCTGTATTATCGGTACCCTTTATTGCTAAGGTGTAAACAAATGGGCCCGAATTCACAAAGGAGGTTTGTCGACAAACATTGGTTTCCGTACGTCATATGACGCGTTTTACGCGTTTTTTACAAACCTGGTTTGTAAAGAACAAAAGGAGGTTTGGCGAAACAAAAGCAGGTTTGAGCCCAAACCTTGGTCTGAGCTCAAACCTTGCTTTGTGAATTCAGGCCATAATGTCTTGATAGAAACTGTGCCCTTCACTTTTCGAATCTTGGCAGGTTACTACAAAGTGTTTGCATGCCTGGTTTTATATACTCTTGTCTTTTATTCATATTGTTGGACCCTGCTATTGACTTCAATAGTAGGTCCTGCTGGAGAATGTTAAAAGAAAACAAATAGATTAACTCTCTAATATCTACGCAGTGTATTTCAGTTTTTATTAATAAAAATAAAAATATATTTAGGAGTGGTTAGTGTTTTGTTGGATATTGATTTCCTTTATTAAACAATTTTTTTAAATAATTGTGACACAATAATTTGACAAAATCCACAACTGTTAAAAAGAGAAAATTAAATATCATTCTGTTAGTGCTATGTGATTCATAAAGACAATAATTTACTATTTTATCAGCGAAAGTCCTACAATTTCATCATGTGGACTGTAAATGAATATTCATTAGCTAATTTGCATATGAAGCAAGTTTGTTTTCTAAATGGCAGGGTCTTTTCCATTGTTCATCAGAGAATGAAGTATACAGGTATATAATATAATTCATGTGGTAGTTTAGTTTACACGGTACCAATTTTCTTCCAAATTTACAAACTTTGCTTAAGGCTTTCCTGACATAGCACATACTAGTGCATACAAATTATGTTGAAGCTTCCATATATTAAATTGCCAACAAATATTTGACTGCATGCTACAGGTTATATTGCTATATCCATGTATCTGAATGTTTGCATTTCCTGAAATATGATATCAAGTAATTTGGTAGAATTCGGTGGGGGGGGGGGGGGGGAGGGGGGGGGGGGTGGTCTTGAATGATGAAGATGTCCTTTGCAAAATAGGTTTTAACACTTAAATGCTGTAAAGTTTTGTTTAGTTTGCCGGTGTAAGTGATTAAAGGAAACAAGTTGCCATTTATAAATGCAACAATAAAAATAAAAATATCCATAAAATAATGAATATTTATGAGCTTATTTTCATATGAAGTAGTAGAATATGCCATTTTCGTAATGTAATGAAATTTAATGCGTAAGTCTTTGTGAAGTGCCTCAATACAAATTGTTTCATTCCATTGATAAGAATAATAGTATTTCAATAGACAGAATCCGAACTGTATACATTAGTTGTTGCCAGGTTGGACAAACATTATGGCTTGACCTACCTCGCAATACTTGATATATGCAGTTAGCATTCTGACTATTGATATACTATTATTCTTATCATGTGAAGGAAATAATTTGTATTGAGGCACTTCACAAAGACTAAAGTATTAAATTTGGTTACATTACGAAAATAGCCTATTTGCTAATATTGCCAGTTTTGAACCCTTCCCATATTAGTTGTAAGACCTGTAACTATCATTGTTTGTGTTTGTGTAGGTTATCATAGATAGAAATTCAGGTTATTGACTATCAAATGAAAGACTTGCATGAGGTTTGCATGAGATTCACATGACATAGCAGTAGCTAATAAAGTAAAGTGCCTATAAGAAGAAAAATTGATATTTCATCCATTGAATCAAACTGAAAATTTGGTGAACATATATTGGATTCTCCATGTCATTGCACATTCCAGAACGTATCCTCTTAAAGATACTATGTCCCTTTTGAAGCCAACACCAAATTCTGTAGAACTTTGCAGGAATTATGAATATGTCATGTATGTCCTATCTGTGAAATGTTAACATTAGCAGTGTCCATGTATTCAAATTATGTAAGCAAACCCGTTAACCTTCTAGACTTCACTGTCGGACAATATTTTCTTTGGTAATAACATTCCTAAAATGAGCTGTAACAGGTACATGAGCATTTGTCTACATCAATAACCCACTACCGGTACTTGTAATGGCCAAAATTAAATTGATTGAATCTTTGTGCTGCACAAACCGAACAACCATTTGGTAAAAGGGTCTGAAAATCAGATTATTACTTCACTTAAGTCGATTTGACAACTAATGGTCATTATTTTCCCACTAAAAGCCATTTTCAAGCCCTTTGTTTTGAGGGAAATTCTATATTAGTATTGTCTTTCAAATGCTGTTGGAATTTAACCTTTTCATTTTTTTTGGCCTGCAAATGGGACATAGTACCTATAAGTCTCAGTTATTGTGTCCAAGTTTTGCTATCCTTCCCAAGTTTTTATTGTGGGAGATCATTAGTCTTGTGCCACTACCATTCGCATTGATTGCCTTACTTTCTTTCCGGTTGTTATCTAAACAAAACTGTAACTTAAAATATTCTAAAATGATTTCTGTTTTGCAATTTGATATTCATAAATTTCATAAATTTGTATTTGTACATTATTGATTTAATGTAGGAAGAGGATTCTGAACAGGAGGACGAAAAGAAGAAAATGGAAGTACTAGATCCAAACAGGTGTGAGAGTTGCTACGGTGCAGAAACCCCTGGGTTAAAGTGAGTATATTATTCCTGGGGACATCCTAGTAGACTGACATCCTATGAGACCAACAGTTCTAGAATTCAACTTTTTGTGAGACTGACAAAACAAAGTAATTATATTGGGAAAGATAGAAAAGTATCGGTCTTGTGAACCCTCTGAGACCATCATAATCTTGACGGTTGAAGTTCTTCTAGATCTGTGGTCTACTGAACAAAACAAAAAAGCTGTGAAAATTATCTTATGGGATGTCGGTGTCATGGGTCGTCCGTTTCATTGACTATAGCCTTTGTTACTATTGCTGCTTACACATGTGATTCCATTCTGTTACTAATTTTTTTGTTATAATTTTTTTTAAAGTAAAATGTATGGTGTGCATGTGGTCTGGATCACAAGCTTTGTTTCTTTGAATTTTTACCGATACTCATTTTACATTTCTACTGAAACCATTTGGCTGCTATCATATATTCACAAAGTTTGATTCCCTCATATTTCTTTGCTCATTACTCAGCTATAAGATTTCAAACAGATCCGTTTGTCAGGTTTTGTTGCCTCAAACATCATTGAAAGTTTTGTTTAATTCTGTGAGAATTTATCTTCTGCAATTCCCAGAATTCAATATGATATTTGAACAGAGCACCAAACTTAGTTTTAGGTGTCATTTAAAATAAATGTTCATAAAAGAGAGGGGTGCTCTTCAATTTAAAAAGCTGATTTGTCTTTGGACCCCTGTAGTTTCCAGCCTTGCTGAATTTAAAGACTCCATGATTGTGTGTCCTTCTGTTTCAGATGTTGTAATGACTGTGAAGGAGTGCAGGAGGCGTACCGTAGGAAGGGTTGGGCTTTCAGTGATCCCACTAGTATAGAGCAGTGTAAGAGAGAAGGCTTCTCAGAGAAGATGCAATCACAGAAGGAGGAAGGATGTGAACTATACGGGTATCTAGAGGTCAACAAGGTAACTCCATATCCATATCTGATCCTTCATTTGAAGATATTTGTTTCACTTTCTTTGTTTTTTAAAAACCTTTTTTAAAGATAAAGACCAGTTCTGGCCATGCGATTGCTTTGTGAAAGAAATGTTGTGGAATCGATCACAAAAGGTTGATCATCTAGCATATAAGTATTGGTGTGTACTGCAAGGTTCTGGAATCATCAAAATGATAAGAAATTTGGCCCAGTCTTCGTAAAGTTACAAGCACTGTACACAGAAAGATGTATATGGGACTACGCACACGTGCGTTTATCTCTCACATAACAATAGATAAACTAATTTACCATATATATCATATAGTAGGCGGTTTCCCGGCAAATTTTTTTATCATCATGTATTAGTTAAAACATATTCTTTCACATGATTGGTAATAGGAGCTTCCATTTCATTTTTTTAAATGGGGGCGTTTCCAATACTGGTCTTTACCTTTAAATATATTCTTCTGTGTAAGTTGATCACAATGTAAGGATTTGAAATGGACTTTTTCTTTCAAGATCCATGCACAAATGTACATTCATGTATTAAAATTTTATATATATTTATATATTTTTTATGAAAGTATTGAATAAATTGAACTTAAACAAAAAAAATTAACATTATTTTGCTTCTTTGAATCCTAGGTTGCAGGAAATTTCCACTTTGCACCAGGGAAGAGCTTCCAACAGCATCACGTTCATGTTCATGACTTACAGGCCATTGCTGGTGCAAAGGTATTTATACATGTGCAATCTATTTATTTTAATTCTCAACAATAACCAATTTTTTTTTCTTCTAATGTTGGGGTAAATGTTACGGTAACTGTCTATTCCATTCAAAATTTGGTAATTTTGAATTATCTAACATGCAATAGATGGGTTGTATGGACAAGGCAAAATAAGATAAATAAACTAACACAAACTTGTTTCTTATTGTTGTGACTTTACTTTAATACAAAGGGAGATAGCTGGTTAGTTTTTGATCAATATCATTTACTTGTATTCTTTAAAATTTAATGTGATTTTGTTTGATTATTTGAAATTTATGAAATTTATTTATTTTGAGAAATATTTGATCGAGGATTTGTGATCTTTTCCTGTCCATAACCACTCCTACCATTTTTATATCATGTTTGTGGTGTGGTATAATAGTACCTAAAAAGATATCAGGTTGAAATAAAACTATAAAACAAGCTTTTCAAAAAGGCTAGTAGAATTGTTAACTAGATAGTGTGAAGTGAAGTACCATCAAAATCAGTAAACACAATTTCAAGTTTTGCAGAATATCACAAAACTGAAAAGCTGAGCATGTAGGACCATTCTTTTATGTGGCTGAAATATTATGGTCCATTTTAAGGGTCATTCGCATCGTATTTACTACCATGGTATTCAGGGGCGTACGCAGGATTTTTTCAAGGGGGGGGTTTTAAAATATTTTGCTCCCGAAAATTTGAAAATCGCGCCGGCCGAAAAGTCGCTCAGTGGGGGGGGGGGGGGGGGGGGGGGGGGGGGGGTAAGCGGACACTTTTTTTTTTTTTTTTTGGAGGCCAAAAAAAATCGCAACGACTCAGCCGGCCGAAAAGTCGCTCAGTGGGGGGGGGGGGGGGGGGGGGGGGGGGGGGTACGCGGACACTTTTTTTTTTGGTCTCAAAATTTCAAAATTTGACATTTTTTGACGTTGGGGGGAGGGGGGTAAGGTCACCTCATTTAGGTTAGCCGTAGTGATAATTTTTTTTTTTTTTTTTTTATAATAAAAACAAAAAAAAAAATAAAATTAAAAAACCCAAAGGGGGGGGGGGGGGGGGGGGGGTTTTAGGTTTTTTTAGGGGGGTTTACATACATTAAAATACCAAAGGGGGGGGTTTGAACCCCCAAAACCCCCCCCCTGCGTATGCCCCTGATGGTATTATTCCATTTGTGAATGAATAGATAGCTCACTTAGTATATTTTCCCTCTATTTCTATTAAACACCACCTCCATCAACTTAAGGCCAGAAATGCTGCCTTCAGATATGAAGATTGTATGTGAATAATTGTTCCGATTCTTTTTTCTATCTTTTCAGTTTAACATGACCCATCACGTTAAAACATTGTCTTTCGGGATGGAGTATCCTGGCATGGAAAATCCTCTCGACAATATGAAGACCATTGATGTCAAAGGTCAGTATGAGGGGGGGGGGATCAAACTTTTATTAGCAAGATGCTTTATGTCCTTACAGACTAATGCACAGAGGAAGCCCATTGAATGTTGAAGGTGAGTATTGTTAGGGAAGAACACAACAGTACTACATGTAGCAAATTGCTATGTATACTGTGACACAGAAAGTTTCTCATTGATACTTATTAAAGGGTATTTAAAAGAAAGACCTGAACCTACATGTAGATAGCAATACAAGGTGCATTTTGTGTTAAAAACTAATGCTTAGAGGCAGTGCATTGTATCTTAAATGTGAGTGTTATATTGGATGTACCCAACTGTGTTACCTGTAGCAAGGTGCTCTGTAAACTGTGGCACAAAAGTTTCTCATTGAATATTTAAAGGGAAAATCCAAATTTTGGTAGCAAGGTGTGACATGTGCAATGGACCTTGTGGTAGATTAGCCCTGTGCTAAACAAGTTATAATAATAATACTCAGTTCTTGTATAGCCCATAATACGCCCATTGTATCTTAAATGTGAGTGTTATATTGGATGTACCCAACTGTGTTACCTGTAGCAAGGTGCTCTGTAAACTGTGGCACAAAAGTTTCTCATTGAATATTTAAAGGGAAAATCCAAACTTTGGTAGCAAGGTGTGACATGTGCAATGGACCTTGTGGTAGATTAGCCCTGTGCTAAACAAGTTATAATAATAATACTCAGTTCTTGTATAGCCGATAATACGTTATGAAATAACATCTCTATGGGCTTCCAAAGAGCTTTGGATATTATTACCCTAGCTTTAGCTCTGGCAGCCGTTATCAGCGCACAGTGCATTTCAAAGAATAATCCTACCAGGTACCCATTTACTTCACCTGGGTTAAGTGTGGCAAATGTAGATCAATGTCTTGCCAAAGGACATAAGTGCCACGGCAGGACTCGAACCGCCGACCTTGTGATCGACAGTCCGGTGCTCCACTCGACCACAACATCTATCCAATAAAGTCTACTACTACTACTACTACTACTATTGCACAGAGATAGCTTATTGAACTCTAAAGATAGCTATGGTATTAAGGAAGAACCTGCCAGTGTTCATATCAAGGTGCTTTGTATACTATATGAAATAAGTTGCATATTGAATGTTAAAGCAGAGTAAACATAAATAAATAACAAGACAAAGACGACATGTTCTGTGTTAATGTGGCATAGAATTTGGTTATTGAATGTCAAATGTGAGTATCAAAAGGTAAGAACTCAGCACTAGTGTTATATATACAACAAGATGATTTACTGCTGTGAAAACTGTGGCACATTCAATCGGTTATTGATTGTTATGGCGAGTATTTGAAGAGAAGAACACACACTGAATGGCAAGGGGCTCCTTGTTATTGTTGCACAAAGTTCCAGTGGGCATTATGCCAAGGTTTACCAACATCGTATTCTCACTATATGTATAATCTTATTATGCACAAAGCTCTTAGAGATATATACTACTGGTATGCAACAACAAATTTCAGGCCAATGCTAGTGCCTGTATTTGTACCTGAGCTTGTACATGTACCTATTGTGCTACTTCCAATAGCTTACAATTTTTGTAACATTTGGTGAAATGTACGATTACAATACCTGTAAAGAATAAACTTGTTTGATTGTTAGTACCCTTAATTGTACTGAAAGTAAACATGAATGTACAAAGCATTTCCAGTTGTTGGTTTTCTTTTTACCCCCCCCCCCCCCTTTCTTTTTATCTCTCTCTTAATTCTCTTGTCTTCTCATACCATTTATTTGTCATTTTTATATTCTCTCCTTAATTATCTTATCTTTGTTTCTCCTTTCATCGTTCAATTCGATTTCCCCAGGGGAATATGTTTTGATTGAATAAACTGATTTGGTGTTTTCTCTATAAATGGACATCACTATGTGGAGCATGTGATCCAATTGACAGAAATCTATCTTTTTTATGGCATAATTATTGTGTGTTTTGGGGGTATAACAGTGAATATTACGAGTGTACCAATGAGTAAAATGCTATGTAGCAGTATTTTGATGACACCACAGAAAAGGCTCATTTAAATCAGTTGCCTGTAATTACAATAGTTCACTGCCACCATGGTGAATTAATGCTATTACCAATAAAATAATTCATAATAGGACATCGGAATACAGTTCTTTATATTATGCTGTTCCATTTATTCATATATTTAAGAAACGTACATAAATGTGTATTATTGGAGTCATTCACCTGTTACGGGCAATGTTTTAAACAAGTTACTCCTAGTCCTACAAACTTCAAAAGATAGAAATCATTACATATTAATATTTTTGTTTCAGTTGGAAAGTAACTACAGTCCATGTATAATAATACTTTGGATGAATAGCTTTCTCCATGCCCTTCTGCATGTACATGTAATTTAATTCTATGATTCGTTTGTTAAAATTGACACGAAAGTCTGATGATGATGAAAATTATAAAAGATAACAGATACAATGTACATGAATAAGGTTTGTAGATCGGTCAATAGAAACAACTGCTTATCCTGTAGATGACAAAGATCTGAGCCAAATAATGCTTATCAGACTTGTAAGATCAGTCACGTCAATCCGTTAGAAACCCACAACTCCACATAAACCACTGGAGAGTAGAGTGATCTGTTACAGTCACACCTGGAGCATCATCAAATTAACTTGGTCAATTCCTTGTATAAAATTATACAATTGTCACAGTATCCCTCTCAAAGAGATCAGTTCATGATTTTAGAGTCCATCCTCCATCTTGAATCAATGTCTCAGCATCTTATTCCTGTACCAATTGACATGAACAGTCCAAACGTTCCTCCTCCCTGCACCATGCTCTTTCCTACTGTATTCATCAGCTCACGACTGCGTAGACCATACCTACACATTAGGATGAATGGGAACAGAATTTTCAATTCGTATGTACAAACAACATGCTCCTCAGTAAATGAAAACATTTTTAACCTAAAAATCTTTTTTACCCTAAAAATCTTTTTTTACATTTATTTGGCAACTCGCATGTCTGCACAATCTTATCAAACATGGTGCAACTTGTGCTACATGAAAGAGAAGGCGCCTTGTACATGGAAACAATTTTGGTGATTTACATAGTAGCTTGACTAACCTCTTTGAGTTGCTTACTAGTAGACTAACAAACCTTCTGCACAGATTTTGATGTATGTTTGCAACAAACATTAACTATCGGTACTGGTCATCCAACAAAATTGGATTGCTAAATTTGGCCTAAGATAGAATAAACAGAATAAATACATCATTAATTTTATCAAGGATAATTTCTAGGGCGTACCTTAGAGCGGAAAATCCTCCAAAGAGTGCTCCTGACCCCATTCCAACACAAAAACCGATCATGAAGCCCATCTTAACCCTGTCAAAGCAGGAAGGTCCCGAGGTAGGCTGCATAGAGACTGGCATCTTGATGGTGTTATCCTGAGGAGAGGGGAGGGGGGGGGGGGGGAGGGGGAGGAGGTGTCACAAAAAACAACAAATCTAAGATCATACAAGCAGGGATGGTATTGTAGGTTTCTATACAATTCATTCAATTGGTTCTCTAGAAGTTTAACCTTGATCGAGGGGAATCTTCAGGCTGTTAAGTTTTCAGCCGGTAGTTTACAAGGTTATCTACTGGTATAGACCATGGACCTATTACGAATGGACATTCATCGTTTTCTTAACAAATTCATTGTGATTGTCTTTGTCAATGTTGTCTCAAAACTCTCAATAACATTCCGTACATGTTTCTACACTTTGATCTCATCATGGTCACCGCCAAAAAGCTGGGACAGAATCAAGATAGTGATTTTACACATGTTAATCTACATGCGCAGAAGATAATAACTCCCCTAAATCATGGAAAATAGATGTGCAGTTCTGGCTTATAATCGGAAATTGTTGTTTCGTGTACTGTACATGTATTTTATTTTGAAAAACATGTTGATATTACCAGATTATTTTTGGATTTTGGGGTTGTGATTAAAAATCTTGTTTCCCCCTACATGTATTTCCTCATAATATTCCAGAGTTACAACGCACAGGGCTGATACAGATCATGGCCTTCTAATTGTTTTATAAGGTCATACATTGTAGGTGTGTGCGAAAGTTTGCGAATCAGTAATAATACATTTCATATCACCAAAATCGTCTGCTTTTCAACTTTGCTGCTCCCCATTGGGGATGCTTTTATTTAAGACACACTCTTACAGAGCACACCATCCAAACAAAACCCAAGATAGGGAAACTGCTCCTTTGTCAATGACCGAAAATGCTTACGCAGTCGTTATTGTTAAAACAGCTGAATGTTCTCATTAAGATGCACATAATCAGAAGGCGGCGACTATCATTGGATCAAAAAAAAGAATAATGTTGAATGTCCATCCGTAATAACTCCATGTTCTCATATGTGAGAATGTTCAACTGGCGGTGAAAACAAAAAGGACAACTCTGACCAAGACTAGATCTTTCAGTTTCACAACACTAAAAAATGTTGAGGATCACCCAAATATTTGTAGTAAAATAATTTTACAGCATTTAAATATGGTTAAGTCTTGTACACAGTCACATGGTCACAAGGGTGACAATTTAAGTTGCAATTTCATTTTCCTGTATACATGATATGATTTTAGCTTTAAAAAATCTAGAGGGTCTAGACGTTTTTATTTTCAAACATGTCATTATTCATTACAATGAGTATCTGCGGCAAACACTGTCAATCCTGGAATCCTGACTGGTTGTCATTCAAAAATAAATTAAATTCAAGACTTCCAGCTCCCAGACCCAGCTGCGTTTCTGCACAAATAATTTTAGCCCCCATAAATATCCCTAGAATTCTAGGCCTAGATCTAGGCTACCGCATAACTAGACCGAAAGCTTCAGTCTCTATAATCGTTGGTTGTTCCACTGAGACTACGTCTGGCTCCACTAGACCTCCACTAGACCTCCGGTTAACGGAGGTCTAGTGGAGCCAGACGTGGAGCCAGACGTAGTCTCAGTGGAACAACCAACGATTATAGAGACTGAAGCTTTCGGTCTACCGCATAACATACTAACACTGTAACAGTAACAGTTTCCAGCAGTAACATCTAAAGGTTCATCTAAAATATGAAATAACATGGAAGATCATTATTAAACAAAGTGCTACCTCAACATTTATTAACCACCAATCCTACTGTCTTTGACCTATTCTCGAATCCCCTACCAGTGGGAATACGGTAGTCAGTACAGTACACGCGACAGACACTGTCACAGTGACTGTGTATGCCTACGCAGTACTCGTCCATATCCATGCCATGACCACTCTTCCGAATTCCGCTTAGCTTCAGTCCCATCTCTATATATCTGTGTACGCCCTGGTTACGTGTACTCATTTTAAACTTCGCTAAAACTCTGCGGGAGCTTTGAAAAGACAACGGTCTACCGCAGATGGTGTAGCAATATTACAATTTATTGCTAGCATTTTAATTTATCTTACCAGCTAATGTGAAAGCACAATTTTACTGAAATTTCTCGCAGCTTAAAAGTCACGTCTCCCGTCTCGGATGTAATCGATCCACAAAGTTGATGTCGTGATTAGTCTCTTCTCCCAGGCTCAGCGTTACCCTTCTCTCTCCGATTCATCTCGTATTCTATTTCTAGTGCATTTTTTTTTAATAGAAAAATCTTTTCCTTTTAATCTCTTTTAATAAACTGCTCTTCGACTTTTCATGGAATAATTGCTATTGATCAGTGATTGCAAACCAATGACATTGTTACTAAATTGTTATTGGTTTAAACATCTTATGCACTATGGCTACATTAAGTTTTCAGACTTTCTTTGATATCTTAGACAGAAAAAACCGTCTGATATGGGTAATTTCTTTAATAAAACTGACATTTGTTGACGGTCAGAGGAGCCAGATGCAATCTCAGCAATATCAGAGACTGAAGCTTTCAGTGTATGATATCTATACTCTATGGTCATTTATCGGAGGATTTATAAAATTATACTCTGACGCATTTTCTTTGCTTTATTATTTGTTTTATTTTTTATTTCTTGTGATATCGAAGTCGAAGAAGAAGAAGAATTAAATTAATCTCAATAAACAATTCCCATGATTTTTGAAATGTTGTAATCTCTGATTATTTTGTAGATGTTTTACTTTCTTCTTTTTATTTTGTTTTCTTGCTTTCAGGTTCATCTATGTTTCAGTACTTTGTCAAAATTGTTCCTACAACATATACCAAGCTAGACAAATCTATAACCAGGACAAATCAGTATTCTGTTACCAAACATGAGAAGCAGGTCACAACGTCATTTTCGACGGGAGAGCATGGCTTACCAGGTGTCTTTGTACTGTACGAGCTCTCTCCACTTATGGTCAAATTTACAGAAAAACATAGGTGAGTTGGTGCTGATTTGACAAATTTATTTCAAACTAATGATATGTAGAAAAAAAACACAAGGGATCACTGATAAAGTTCCCATTCAATTTCTGTGAATAACAATAAATAATTGATTAATATATTTTCATCATGAATATGATAAAACCATGGGCAATGTTGTCATTTGTAAGGATTTTGAAGTATTGCATAATTTTCATATAAATTTAATTTTGTCTCTGCAATTACTTTTTTTTCTTATATGTATTGTAAAGATATGACTAAATTCTCAAACTTTATTTTTCAGATCATTTATGCATTTCTTGACTGGAGTTTGTGCAATCATTGGGGGAGTTTTTACAGGTAAGAGGTTTTATTCAGTTTTTTTTTTAACCATTGTGATTCAGGCATCATAGTTAGCCAGGGGAATATAGCATAAACTATTTGAAATGTATAGTTGATAACAATGCTCTCAAAGAATCCCAAGACCACATTTTGTCGAGAGTTTTATTTTAGTCAAATGAACAAAAAGAATTGTTGATGAGAGCTTTTTTTCTTCCAAACAAGGCTTTTATGTTATGCATTAAAGAAAAAAAAACATTTGTTAGGGTTTAGTATGATAATCCTCTTCATTTTTTTTCATGCCTCCGTTTAAAGATAGCTTATGAAAGAAAGGGGAAAAAAAGAAGGAAGTCCTGAAAGATTATTAAAATTTGATTTACTTTGTTTGACTAGTTACGACTAATATGGAATAATGCCATTGTTGTTGATGTAATATCTGACTACATTGGTTTATGAAAGGAAGAATATACTTTTAAAGAAAGTTTCTTCAGAATATTCGGTACGAGTTATAGGCCATTAAATTGTAGTCAATTATCAGTGGGTCATCTGATAATATGATCCATGGAACTGTATATCACGTCTTAATCATTGATGCTATATATTCTACGTTGTGTGATAAATATCAAGATATGTAATGTTATTATTCTATTTATCTTTTTTGTCTGTGTGTATACAGTCGCAGGACTGATTGATTCGTTGATCTACCATTCAGCAAAAGCAATACAGAAGAAGATTGACCTTGGGAAAGCCTTATAACACATCATCTCTTCTGTAGGCCTGTGTTCTAGCATCATTGTTTTATTCAAGATAATACAATTTACCATTGGAAGGAAAAAGTACTGGATAGGGATCTCACTGTGGCCTTTTAACAATGTCACGTAGTTTACAAGCAGAGGACATCTTGAATGAACATGTAGACCTCACATAATTGATGAGGGCCTACATCACACTCCCGTGATTCTCACTTGATGAGAATGTGTATGAATCGTCCAGAGTGAATGGGGTCGGGTCCAAACTGTAGAGCCACTTAGATCAAATTTATCAAAGTGTGACTGGGGCTTTAGTTTTTTTTTTTTTTTTTTAAATCAACATTTTTCATGGAATCAAGCTCTAGAGAAAATAAGATTTTCTTATGCTAGACATTCTTGATCAGTTAAAATAAATAACAAAAGAGATATTTTTGATAATTAATCTAGAAAATGGAAGTAAAGATATTATCCTGATGATATCTTTTTTTGAAATGTATAATGAGTTGTGATAACTTAAACTTCCATTTCTTTAAGCACAATTAATGGTATTTAATTGGAGTTGAAGTATTACTAGCATAAAAAGTATTTGTTACTATTTTTACAGCACTTTCTATACTACTACAATTCCTTTTTTTATTTTAAATACGAAATTACACTTATAACCTTAGAAAATTGTGTTTTCAAGAATTATCATTGTCATGAAGAATGCAGGATGTACATGTACTTTATAGATTGAAACTAAATTGCAATTTGTAGAAATAAAAGACTTGGCAGAAACAAGTGAAAGTGCACTCACTCATTAACTTAACGGGAAACACAAGAAAGACACTAACAACTTATGGAATTACATGTATGATTTTTTTGAATACTTTTAGTATTAGAGTTATGAGAGATAAATTATTCTGTTTTTAGTACCACTTAAGGGAAAAAATGTCATCATCAATTATGAAATTTGCGATGGAACGAGCCATTTGATTATAATGCATCAGTGTCGTATTGTAGAATTACACTTATTGTGAGTTTCCGGCATCAGTTCTAGAATCCCTGTAATGTTCATATGAATTTGTTTTGTACATGCTCTTTAGATTGTAGTAAAGTGATCTAAATGTATGAAGTGCTGGCCCTATGTTCTTAAACTCATATGTTGGAGCACATACATCCATACAATACATAGCAATATTGTATCATGACTTACATGAAGCTTCAAAATTAAACAATTTTCACCTGCATGTAGCCTGTTTTGTGGCCAATTTCATCAGGACATGTGGGCAACATAGGGCATTCGAAAATAGGGTCGGACCTATCATAAGTCTGTAGGAGATTCTTATTTGTAAAAAGATTAAGGACTGAATAATAGTGAAATTCACATCAGAATGCAATATTATTTGTTATCCTATATAAGGGTAAGTTAGAGGTTGTATATTTTGTTGTATCACTTTTATATATTATATTTTCTAGTCATATTGTCATTTTCAATGCTTTATCTTAATTGTTTTACATCTTTGTTGCACATAGCTCACAATGCAGATAGATCCTAAATTGTGATTACTTCATATCAATTTTTTGTCTTAACTATTTACTTTATGGTTTCATTAAGAAAGCTATGACTGAATATACTTTTAGATGACGTTCCCTTTATCCCTTTTTTTTTTCTTTAGTGTAAAATTTAAACACAGTCTTGGAAAACTTTGTATTTTTCCAGGTGAAAACTAGAAATGTCTGTGACAGGCAGAATATATGTGGCAAATGCAGCTTAAAAGTTGAAATCGATTGTCGGTTTAAAATTTCATGAAGATGATTACCCTTTCTGGTTTAGATATAAATTTGTTTAAAATCCGGAATGTAAATAAGTTGTATGTTATTTTTGCAGGTATGTGAAGGGCTGGTACTTGGTAATTCCCTATTGACCAATTTTGAATAGACAATCATTTCAGAGTTTTTGCCTTAAATTTAAAATTGCTCTGGGTTATTTGACTGACATTGGTGCTTTATTCCTCAATTTTCATCTCCTTTTTCTGTCTTCTTCTTTTGTTGGAGCATGTGTTTCTTTTATTCTTTCATTGTTTGTTCTTTTGTGTTTTTTTAAATGTTTTTTTCGATTTCTAGATTGCTTGAAAGATAATAAGTTTGTTTGCGATGCCAAAAGACATTTGTCATGTCTCTTATCAATATTCTTCTCGTATAGGGTCTTTTATCAAGTAGTTGAAAAGTTATTTTGATCCCCTTCTATTATTATGTCTGGATTAACATATATTTTATATGCTTCTTTTAACGTTTCGGGAATTAATAGTTCATAATGTAGTTGCTTCAAAAGTTTTAAGATCTTGGTTTAGAACAAGAAAATTTTAATCGAACATAGCCTAATTATTTGTGGGCAGTGATCAACATGAAATACATGCAAGGTCATGATACTTTCTTGTGAACAGGATCTGTGAGTGATGACATAAATAAAAGACAATAAATATCCATGTCTTTAAAGGTACTATGTCCCATTTGCAGTCCAACAAAATGAAAAAGTTAAATTTCAACTGCATTTGAAAGATAATACTAATTTAGAACTTCCCTAAAAAAAGGTGGGGCTTGAAAATGTCTTCAAGTGGGAAAATAACGACTATTAGTTGTCAAATCGACTTTAGGGCTATAGAGCCCAAAAGTAATAGTCTTGATTTTCAGACAATTGTACCGAATGGTCATACGTTTTATGCTGCGCAAAGATTCAATCAGTTTAATCTTAGCCATCACAAGAAGTGGGTTATTGATGTAGACAAATGCTCATGTACCCTTTACAACTCTTTTCATGTATTTTATTACCAAAGAAGAAAAAAAGCCAGTCGGTCACTCAATAGTGTCCGACAGTGAAGTCTAGCAAGTAAACAGGTTTCCTTGCATAATTTGAATATGAGGACACTGCTAACGTTTAAATTTCACAGATAGGACATACATGACATATTCATAATTTCTGCAAAGTTCTACAGCATTTGAGGTTGGCTGCAAAAGGGACATAGTACCTTTAACTATGTTTATATTATGAAGCTATTGTTCTTGTTCATATTTGGGGTTTCACTTCAATTAAGTAATGATATCTCATAATGATTTTAATAAAAAGAAGAATGATAATACACATGTCCATGTAGTAACATTTCCAAAGCATAATACTAACGTTTCGAAGCGCTCATATTATTAGTATTACCTCGGCATTGGCCGAGCTATTCTGATAACGCGCTCTAGCATTCGAGGAATTTCTTCCTACCGGGTACCCATTACAGGCGCGGATCCAGGATTTCTTAGGGGAGGGGGCCCAACTTTTTTTTTTTTTTTTGCTCCCGAAAATTTGAAAATCGCGCCGGCCGAAAAGTCGCTCAGTGGGGGGGGGGGGGGGGGGGGGGGGGGGGTAAGCGGACATTTTTTTTTTTTTTTGAGTCCAAAAAAAAATCGCAACGACTCAGCCAGCCGAAAAGTCGCTCAGTGGGGGGGGGGGGGGGGGGTAGTGAGCACATTTTTTTTTTTTTTTGGTCCTTTAAAATTTGCACCCCCCCCCCCCCCCCTTGAGCGCCAGGGGGGGGGGGGGGGGGCCAACCCCTAAAAAAGGTAAAAATCGCGTGATTTTACATGATTTTTTTCTCAAGGGGGGGGGGGCCCGGGCCCCCCCCCCTGGATCCGCCACTGGCCCATTAAACATCACCTGGGTGGAGAGTGACAAGTGTAGAGTAATGTAGTGCGAATTAAAGGACTCGAACCGTAAACCATTTCCCTTTACAGCCATCAGATGGATGGAGAACGAATCAGCTTCACCTTTGTACTCTTCTCGTCTGTCTACAGACTTTGTATTTCTCTTTCTCGCCTGTTTCCCATCTTAACCACTATCAGCACACTCTCTAATCTCTATCCTGTATTTTCTCTTATTTTTGTCTTTTTCCTTCTCCTTTTCGTTTTGTTCTTCGTGTTCCTGTTATACATACTACGCTGCTACTGATACTACTACTGCTGAGTGCTGCTAATACTTCTCTTGCTGCTGATGCTGTTACTTCTACTGTACCACCTCTCTCATCCATCTTCTACCCCTTCCACCTCTTCTTCCTCTCCTTCCTCTTCTTCCTCTCCTTCATAGCCCCGTATCCCACTCCCTCTTCATTAGCAGATCGGGCATCTTATTATCTCACTCTTTCTGCGTCCGATATCGTCCCAATCTTCTTCATGTCTCTATCTTTTGAAAATTCACTTTACCCCCACCCCGGCCCTGCTGACTGTTTTCTCCTGACGGATTTTCCTCTTTTCATTTCTCTATTCTCACATAATTTCCTTTGTTACCACACCGTGCTCGCATCCATTGTCCCATTCCAGACCAAACTCATTCCAACATGTAATTCATTATGTCATAAATCATCTAAGATGTCGTATAGGAATTTTATAGCCAGAGATACTCCATTGTTGACACTTTTGATCGTTCTATCTGGGTATCAAGTTTTAAAACCTCAATACATGTAATCTACTTAGGGCGCGTTCATGCTTGATTTTGAAGGTAGAATGAGCGATCTGAAACGCTCATCGTAAACGCTCATCGTGATCGCAGTTCCACGGTGTAGCTGTTCATGCTTACTTCTCTGGCTCATCCAGGCAATTCTCATTGGATGGATTCAGAAGAAACATGCGCGTCAAGAAAGGCGACTTGGGGCATTTATACCATTGAGAAGAACAGCTTTCCTTTTAGACTGGCAACTAATACCAGAACAGTAGCCGGTGCTCCGGGGGCGGGGTGTACCCTAAAGTACCCCCAAAAGTGCCCTTCTTAAACAGGAAAAGCGCCTCTTTTTCTTTCTAATAATTGTCCGTTCCACATTCTTATAATTCCCCCCTTTACCTCAGATAATTGCCTTTATTCAAATGTTTTTAATAGGTACCCCTTTTAATGTGAAAATTGCCATTTTCTCTTCTGATAAGTGTCCCTTTTATTTTTACACGAACCCCCTTTTCCTTGTGAAAGATGCCCCCTATTCGAATCTGAGAGGTGTCCGGTTCACTTTGACAAGTGCCTCTTTTTATATGGGATAAGTGCCCCTTCCCCTTCTGATAAGTGCTCCTGTTCATCTTTTATGAGTGCCCCTTTTCACCTCTGATAATTGCCCTTTTTACTTTGACACGCCCCCCCCCCCTTTCCTTTGTAATTAGTGCCCCATTTCCTTCTGATAAGTACCCCCTCCCTTTCTCATAAATGCCACATTTCACCTCTGGAAGATGTCCTTGTTAAAATCTGTTTGATGTCCCTTTTCTATTCTTATTATTGCCCCTTTTAAAAATCTCTTGTTAGTGCCCCTCTTCAGGTTCGGAAAATGCCCCATTTTCACCTGTGGTAATTGCCCTTTTTATTTTGATACTGTGCCCTTTTCCCTCTTGACAAGGTCTCCAGTTTCTTTCTCCACAACATGTGCCCCTAATTTAAAGCGACTAACAGCAACGTTTTCTTTAATTTCTCACAAAGCTATAGCCCTACTGGACCTTAGTTAAATAACACATTAAAGCAAGTGCGGAGGAGACTATTTGCGAGAACCCAGGAAGACATGGGTCACATAGGCTAAGGTGGATAAGAGGGAAGGGGCAGGCCTGGGAAGGGGATGGTGAAAAGGGATAAATACAGGAGAGGGAAAACGGATGTATCGACAACTCAATAACGAACTTCGCAGGGAAACAGACGAGGCCAGAGAAAAGTGTCTTGAATACAAGTGCGAGGAGATTTAAGCTTGGAAGAAAAGAGGCAGAAGCGACATGATGTATGCCAAATTCAGCTAGAGGACTCGATGAATCAGATAACAAGCAAAATCTGTATAGGAATAGATTCCAAAATCTTGAGAAGACTGATGTCTCAGATATGCAAAGGAGATGGATAGAACACAAAGAAGAACTGTACACGGAAAAAAACTGAAGCCATTCAAATGCATAGTGAATTAGAGCAAGTAGACCAAGATGATATGGTTCCATCGCAACTAAGCTCAGAAGTTCAAAAGGCTCTAACAGAAACAAAGGACATAAGAACACCTGGGGGGGGGGCGTTTCACAAAACTTGTCATCCATGACAAATTACAGTTTGTGTTACATAATCTACTGAAGACGTTGCTTCTAATTGGTTATCAGCAGATTAGTCACTGATTTTTGTCATTTGTCATTGAAAAAATGGTTTATGAAACGGGTCCTAGGGATAACATACCAGTTAAACTTCTAAAGAATCTCACCGGGGAAGCAGTGAAAGAATTTGAGAGGTTAAGTCAAAATATCTATGAAACTGGTAACTGGCCTGAAGATTTTCTGAGGACAAGTATGATTCCCATACCAAAGAAAAAGCTTTGACTTTCGTACAATAAGTCTGATGTGCCATGCATCGAAGATTGTACTCGGAATCATCACAAAAAGAAGAACATGTACCAAGAAAGCCAGAAACTTTTCTGGGTTATGATCAGTTTAGGTTTCGAGCTGGACTTGGCACTCGGGAGGCTATTCATGTAATGAGAACTCTTTGCGAACAAAATAAAGAAGTACAGTTATTAGCGACATTATGAAACAACAAACAAGCAATCTGCACCCTTACACAAAATGTACCATGGTACATTTGTCCATTATTCCATGTACTCAGGCAATTCGAGATAACTTTCGCTGTGTTCAACGATGTATAACGGTTTCAATATTTTAGTTACATCCAAAGAACAGTCATACAATTCTGAAATTTGCCCACTAAAAAGGAAAATGTTGAATGACACCCTTCCCCTTTGAGCGACGTCCCTGCCCACACAAATACAAAAAACTACCCCCCCCCCCTAACCTGTCCATATAGAAAGGAAGAAAAAAGCAAAGATGAAACGACAGGGCGGTCGATGATAAACGTCGTGAGGACGATTTGTTATATTATACCACACATGCAAAGATTAGATTGATAAAAATTGTCCATCCATGAGCCCTACCCCAAATGCGGTTCACCTTTAACTTATTGCGAGCAGAAACCTCTAAATGTATTTCGTAACGCCCGATATTTCGTAACTCGCTTTTGGCAACGTAATCGTGAACGTCATTGTGTCGGCAAGAGCACCGGACTCGGGTTTGACATTTAAAGAAAAAAATAAAAGATCTTTCTAGACGAATAGACATCGGACCTTGTTTCCCGAAATTCATTTCGCTGAAGTAGATAATGTTTACGAATTTCAACATTGACAATTTCTAAAAGGATTGTTCGGGAGTACATGTATTTCTGGATTATTCCCCCTCCTTTTTTGTTGGGGGGGGGGGGGGGGGTCGTTGATGTATCTTTCGTTACTTTACAAACGAAACAGAAAAAATATACTCTCGTTTGCGGTTGGGGTACATTAGGCTTCGAGCTGAATTCACCGATGCATCTGAAGGTTGTTCCAAAAAAAATCGTCCTTTCCGTACCCGATTTCTCTCTCGCTCCCTCTCAATCCCCACTCCAGCCTCTTTCTTCATTTGGATACTTACTGTACCTAAAAATGTATCTCTCCCCTCACGATTCTTCTATTCATTTTTTTTAATCCAACAATCTATAAACGACAGCAAGAAATAATTTCAAGTCAAATTTTATCACACGTATGATTTTTATTTCTGAATATCAATCCAATCAATATCTGAGATATACAGGAGGTTGAAATGAAATAAAGGTATTTTCCAAACAGGCACAGGAATAGCCATGCACGCAAGAAGTATAGACTGTACACATCTAAACAGTATTTCATTGTAAACATCAGACCAATATAAATTAAAGCTTTGTTTAAGATTGGATAAATGTGCAGTACCAGTACATCATTAGTAAAAACTTTGGTGATTATGTTCTTTCAAATGAAAATGTTTCATCATTTTCTCAATGAAAAATTTAATTAATAAGGTATGAAATGACATATTTCTTGGTATTGTATTAGGTTACTGGACCGAGTCCTTGAAATGACTATGCGTTCTCATCGCACCAGTGTCAGAAGGATGTCACCTACTTGAAAACTGTTCTTAAAATGAAAAGAGCACATCATACCATACTACATGTATGTATACAGTTGATTTTTTGTTACATGAAAAAATGTAAAATCAAGTAAATAAATGTTCACATGGTATTTCTGCGCCCCCCGCCCCCATTTTTTTTCTTCTGGAACGAACCAAACTATAATGTGACCTACATAAACACATATAGCTATAAGCTTTTGACTTGTTTTTTCCTAATTAAACTAACTCGGATACAATACAGATGGGAAAATAAGAATTGCCAGGAAGTGGCTTGAATTGTGCTACAGATGGTGGGTGCAGTGTAATTTCAAAGGAGATTCCCATACTGTACCTCTACACAACTTCACAGGAATCACAAATTGAGTCAGTGTCTTTAGGGGATGTGGAGGTTATTGAGTATTAAAGGTCATCTAGACAATACAAAGTGTAACATCCAAGCAGTAAATAAACTATAATTCTGCATAAATGTGTGCATGTCTGCAACTTTAAATACCGGTAGCCATATGACACAAGCCCTAGACACAACATTCTTTGAAGCTAAAAATCCACTAATGAAACTTACGGTAACAAACAACACAATGACCAAACTCTCTCTGTTCTGAAGTATAAGGAACTGGAAATGGGACAAAATAAAGTAACAAACAAATGAAAACAAAAGTATAACAAATATAAAACTTTGAACATACAATCATACAAGTAAATAAAAAAAATCATATACTATTTGAGATTATACAGCATCTGTTGTGGCAGTGATACAATTCAATAACATGTACAGGCAACAACAAAGAAGCATATCCACAAAAAGCGGATTAGTATTAGGATTCTATATATTGGATTAAATATAATTCTACATGTAGGTATGTTCACAATAATCCTGCACCAATGTTTAATTGATTGTTTACCATCAAATTGGAATCCTATCTTTACTACATGCCTATACAGAGTATCCACATAGGCAATTGTATAACTCTACACAATGTGATTTAGGGCATTCCGAGAATCCAAGAAACGAGACAAATTCGAGTTTTTGCAGGTATAGTATCTTCACATCAATACAAATTTACTCAAAAAATAAACCTGATTGAAAAGCTTTAGAATCTTCTTATGATTGAAGTCAAAGTACATCGTTTTTCGATGGGCTGAATATCACCCCCCCCCCCCTGGATTTATGTCCAATTACAAAAGTGTGGGAAGTCATTACGGTAACGATACTGCAAGGATTATTAAATTAATTGCACTCTTTAGTAACACATCTCAAACAAAAGCATACGGTATGTAACATTCATTAGCATCATCCTTTCATTAGGGGGTGAATTTTAAAACATTTAAAATGTTAAATATAGAATTCATAAAGCATTTGTGTCAACTCTTCAAATGATCTAAATTCTTTCTCCTTGTTCTTATTTCAATATAATCCACACAAGGTACATCTGTACTACGTACACATATAAACTCTTGTCTCACAAATTTCATCTGATGCAGTGGATTAATCACAAATCTATGTGGATAAACAGAAAGGATGGTTCATGCATTTTAGAAATGTACATGTATTTCAGACAATAGCATTTTATTCATCCACATCGTATCTCACATGTACAACACTTCTCCACTAATCAATATCACATCGATTAACAACGAGTACTTTTATTCAGAACCTGCCTGAAGCCACTTTTGCAAACTATAATCATTCACTCACATCTTTAGGATAAAAGCCTGCACATATCCATACTCCCATTACAAATTGGCTGATTGTATTCGTAAGACAATCTCCCTCTCATGCACAAAATGCCAGTCTTTCAACAAATAGACTTTCTTGTTGAAATACTAATTGATTGATTTCTGCACAAATTTGGCAATCAATGAATGCTGTTCGCTTAAAAAGAACCATTTAGTCTGTCCCATATAGGGAGAGGCAACAAAATTTAGCTGCTGTAAAATCACCGTTTATGGAGTCTGTATGGACCAACCTAATCATCGCTAGAAGTTAAGTGCAACTCTTGAGTCGCATCGATCTCCTTTAGATGACGGTTCCTGGCACAATTGAATGCGCACACAGCAAAAAGGAAAACTTGAGCATATTTGGTCGATAACATTAGATACACTTGAGGACACACTACCTTCATCCATTCATACTGCTATGCTATCTGATCTTGCAGTTACCACTTACCGGTCTGAGAAATATGTAACTATATTTTCAATAAACTGATCAATTCATGGATCTTATAATGAGGCAATGGACATAGTCTACCCAAATTGATACCTTGTACTAGAACTGCAGAATAAGGTAACAACAAAAAGCTATCATCTATTTGAATAATCAACTTTCACAGGCGGTTCATCTCTAAATAAAATTAACGAAGGAATGAGTTCAATCCCTAACACTGCAATAGACAATATAAACCCAAAGTAGAATACTATATTGCCACTGGCTTTTGCCACCCCTAACATAATACCTTTGTCCACAATTAATTCTATAAATTAAGAAAAAGAAGACGATTACTAGAATGTAAATCAGCATAAACATCAACTCATCGACTTCAAAGGAATACAATTCACATGGAAAAATACAAATATCTGGAATTTAAAAAAAAAGCTAAGCTCACGTTCAGCACCGTTAATACTTGTCGTGAGATACGACGTTGAGTATCCAAAAAAATCATATCCTACCATTCAACAATTAAATGCATATAATGAAAATAAAGTGTGAATGCTATACAGCATCATCTGTAGTGAAATAGTCAGGAACAAGCTGATCAACCATTTTAGGTTCTGCTTTCCTTGACGACTTATGTGGCAGATTGGCGCTACGAAACCAGGGGTGCTCAAGTACTTCCTCAGCTGTTAGCCTCTCACTAGGGTCCACTCTCATTAGGCTGTAGATCATTGATTTAGCCTGCGTGGAGAGGGATTCAGGTACGTTATACTGTCCCAGACGGATTTTAGTAAAGAGAGCTGCAGGATCTGAATCGTGGAAGGGGTAACGCCCCACCAACATGGTGTATAGGATCACACCCAGGCTCCACATGTCAGCAGCTTTACCAGAATAGCTACCACTGGTTAGGAGTATCTCTGGACTAACATAGGCTGGACAACCGTGTTTGTCATTCAAATTATCGTCACCTGGCGTAGCCAAGATATGGCCTTCTTCAATGCCATCAAGCACAACGTCAGTTCTGTGTAAAAGAAACAAAATGGGATAACGGTAAACATAATTTGCATCTGACATAATAATTCAGAAACACAATAATCATATCTGGTCTAATAATTGTGCCCACATCTACATTTATGAAACACTTCTTTAACTGTGGTACAGTGTACCTCTCTTTTTCTACAAAGAAAGTAGGTAAAAGAAAGCAGTGTTAAATCATTTTAATCAAAACCACTGATATTACTATGACCTACTCTATAAATTTATTGCAGAAACATGTACAGTTCGTAGATAATATCTTCACATTCTTCTGTTATCTGGGAAGTAAGTGTCATTATTTCCTTATACCCTGTCATTTTAACTTTCAAACCACTTAGCCTTTTCCTTTCATCGAGAGCTTTTAATCTACATTGTATATATGTACATGTACCGGTATGACCTTTGTACGTTTAAGGTTAAAAAAATAGATTGTACAAACTTGTACAACAGTATAATCATGGTAATGTACAATAGTGAACATACATGATACTGCATGAATGCAGATCTCTCTGTATTACATGCAGCCTAAGCCACTTCTATCTAGTCTAGCTCTTTATATTTTGCTAGTCTGTCTTGGCTCGTTGGTCACATGACAGGTTATTAGTCATGTGATTTTGATAACCTATATTCCCAGTTTAGTAACACAGATGACAGACTACCCTGGGATGAACTCTCGGTTTTTACCCAAGCATACGTGAAGGTTTCGGGAGAGAGGAAGAGAGGATGTGATACACAGGGTGGTATGTTCAGACCATGTAACCCACCTAAAGGAGATACATGTACCCAGACCCTGGGAAAAGATTCATGTATAGAATGAATATTGACTGATGAAAATTTGGGGTTCACAAGGAAAACTATACATGTATAGCTCCTCTGTGATCTTGAGCCTGTGTATGTAGTTTTGAGATTACCTTGGGCTTTAGTTTAAACCTTGCCCCTCAAAGCAGTCAATATCTGTATACTACATGTACGATACATGTATATCTCCCTTTTTTGTGGTCTACCCCCGGCCCCCCCACTCAGTGTTATTTAGGGTACGCATATGCGTGTTCCAACCGACCCCCCCTTTTCAGCAAAAGTCTGGTGTGTAAAGTCAATACGGCTCGACCTTTTTCTATATACAAGCCTTTTTCAGCACCCCCCCTTTTCAGCAAAAGTCCGGTGTGTAAAGTCAATACGGGTCGACCTTTTTCTTTTGTTACGAAAAGGACATTTTGGCAACACGCATGGGGTCCGTCCGTTCTCGGAGTGGGGGGGGGGGGGGGGGGCAGGGGTCTACCGTGATCATTAGACTAGTCGTGTACATGTAAACTCATGTAGTGATATTGTAAACATATACGGTACATATTCATGTACTGTACATGTATTGAATTGAGCCTTCTTCTATAAACATGTGTAGATAAACATACATGTAAGCCAGTCATATTACCGGTATTTAAACCGTATGGCCAAATTGTATGATAAGAAAAGAAAAAATCTTGGACAAAAGTATTTAGATGCAACTTCAAATATGACTTTAAATATTGCTGTTCTTGGGTAAATTGGACAGAAAATTTGTTATTTTCCTTTTCATTGATTTGCTGGGATTTCTCTATAAAAAATTTAGGATTAAAAACAAATCACACGTGTATAGTCAAGGGATCAAAATCCCATCTTTAGGATCTGCATTTGATTGATTTGGGGGTTATTTGTACGAAATTCATTCAGTAGTTGTCTTTATCCTGATCCGTTTAGACACATACCTTTCTTCCTTCTTGAAGACGAACTTGCGCAGCTTCAGGTCCCGCAGAACGACCCCATGGGTGTGGCAGTGTGCCACGGCCTGCACCATCTGGTGAAAGAGGGCAGCAGCTTCCCGCTCCCGTAGCTTGCGCTTCCTTCTGACGTAGGAGTGCATGTCCCCGTGGGTGGTGGGGAAGATGACATAGGCCTGGGAGTGGCCCTGCAATACCTCTTCAACATGGTTGATACGAGGATGATAGCCCAGGTGGAAGGTCGGAGCAAACGCCTCCCTGTATTGATGTACATCCACTACCTGAATTGACAAATGTAATGAAAAATCAAATTATTCATCCACATACTGTACATGTAAGGCTGATATTATATATCATACCATTACCTGTATTATGAAAGGACTTTGTTGCATGTACGGTGTACATTACGTATGCAGCATTAAGAAAATATCATACTTCATACTTGTACACCACTAGCCTGTAATCTTTATTGCAGAAGAACTATACATGTACATACAGTCATACACAGTAAATTTACATTTATGCGAGAGAAAAAAATATGGGCACAGAACTACATGTACATGTAAATGTACATGTACAAAAGATCAAACAAACTGACTTATAATACTGTAGAATGAGGAAAGCCTTAAAAAAAATATATATATATCACATACTGTATCATGCACAAGAACCAACCACAAAACCAAACTAGAACCTCTGCCTTGTCTTTCAACAAAATCAGTTTATGTAACAGTGTAGTACATGTAAGTGACAAAGATCCAAACTAGCAATGATTTAAAAAAAGATTTTTAGATTAGTCGCTACGTTGTATAATCAGTAAACAATTGTGACTAGGTCTACAATTTCTGCATTGTATTTGTATGATATATGAGTAACAGAAGGAGTACTAATGCAGTGTAACTGTGTAATTCCAGGACAGTGACTCACTGTGTGCAAGTCTCATACATGTACATGTAAGCAGACTGAGTGGGAGTGACTACACCTTGATGGACACACACTAATATTCACTGGTATCTACGATACATCCCACCCACATACCGGTACCATGTAAACAGTAAGCAGTTTCATTTTATACATAGTTTGGACAGAACGTATCGTAGTTTTGAAGAAGAAAAATGTGTTTTGAATGTGACATACATGTACAGCCAGAATCACGTTTCTGAGAGATGATAAACGCAAAGCTGCTTTGAACCCCAAATACAAATTGGACCTCCCAGGTTAATTTCCGGTACGGAGGCTAGCGTGCGCCATGTGTTGTGTCATGTTGTTGTACAAGCATGTGTGTGTAGTTGACCTCCGAGAAACTGTCTGCTTCCCGGGTCAAAGGGCGCTGAGCAGCTGCGCAGAGACAAGGCCTTTATTGTGAATCGTGAAGAGACGATAAACGCGACATCCCGCAAATCACGATTGTATAGTGGAGTTCGATAGTGGGGTATGATAGTGGGGTATGATAGTGGGGTACGATATGTACATATCTAGTGGCAAGACCCAATAAACGCACCCCAATTCTGCTACTTTAGAGGTTTGATCACCTCAGATGGGAGGAGTGATGTAGAGGTTTAGAAACTGATTGCACTTGCAAAGGAATCATTTATTTACCACAAAGAATGCACACAGATGTAATATTCACATGCATGGAGGAAAGGTAAAACAAGTACCGGTAGACAAATTCTGCTACCTTAGAGGTTCGATTACCCGAGATATTTACCAAAAAGAGAAATGTGCTAACAAATAAAAACCTAACAAATTACCACTAAACTCTGGGACTAGGTACTGCTGTATGAGCTGGACATTGGAATTTGAATAGATCCTTGGACAGCAGAATTCAAGCAGCAGAAAAGGGGAACTTCGTAAGAATGCTTAGGATACATACATTGGACTTACAGGAAATCAAATGAAGAAGTGCTCATTAAGGCATGTGTGTATACCGGTAGATCCTTCATTGATATTAAAGGAAAAGACAACTTCAGTTTGTTGGGAATATTATGAGAAGAGAAACAGGATACTGACAGGAAAGGAAAAATTGAGGGATAGAGAAGCAGAGGTAGACACCGCATCAAATACATAAGTTCATTGGGTTGACCAGTAGCAGAAGTATGTGTAACGTGATTAACGTCACATTACAAAGAACCGGACATAGAAGTAGATCTATGGAAAGCCTTGATCACTGATGTCTGGAACAGACAAGGCACCTAGCAAGCAAGGAAGTTCTGGAAACATCTCTCAGCTTGTATCTATAGCTGTCAGTGATTGGCATTTGTCTTTTTTTTAAAAACGATTTTACATTCATTTTGTTTTCTTTCTGGTTGACTCTTTAATTGTAGATGTGTTGTCTGTGATTTCATTAAATTGAATGCACGACTGCACTTGGATATACATGTATATATCTATTGGTTTCCTTCAAACTTTCATGCAGTGCAGTGACTCTGCAATATTGCATCATGCAGTTTTGTCTTCTATCTAATTGCATTCAAGTGATTCAACCCATTTTTATTTTAAATCATGGTTATCATATGAAAATATGAAAATAAATTGTTTTGTTTATTGGAAATTTGTTTCCTGGTACATTTTCCCAAGATTTATGATTCATGAACCTTTAAAGACTTTAAAAGTTACAAGTGTTGCAAAGTGATTAGAAATCTGCTGCCTGCTCATTCTAATACTACATACATGTATGGTGTTCTTGTTAAATAGAGGTCTGACTGACCTGGGCCCATTGCATAAAAAAACCTAGCATTAATGGTAAATTTACCTTGGAAATAAATATTGATGGCAAAGTTCCCCTCAGTGCTGAGTTTTACAAATGTACAGTATGCGATGGTGGCCCAGGTCAACTGACAGTGATAATGATGGGAAACTGTTCTTCTTTGACAATGCTTAAATTGCCTTATGATAGAGAAATGGGTTCAACTCATGTACGGTACAAGGTAACTGATACGTAGGTTCTTAAAGTTTGAACCCATTTCTAAATCACAAGGCAATTGATGCGCCGTTAGTTAATCCAACTCAGTCATAACTTAAGATTGTATACATTACAACACTGCCCTGTAATGATCTCATTTTAATCGCTATATATGTTTACAGAATAGATTCCATTTGCCCTCTTAGATACACAAATGGGAATTAAACAAAACTTTTGTTTACAGTTGTAAACGTAGATTTTTTGAAGCTGTGGAGTTTTGAATGAATTGGCAAATTAAATGATGATCCATCAGGCATCACGTGTCTTGTGTAAATTCATGGTAAAGATGATGCAATAACCTGGTGAAATGACAACACCAATTACTATGCATACTCATCCTGGAGTGCACTCAAGCATGGCTCTGTCCACCCACGCCTGTGTACATAACACAACAACTTTGATCAATATTCACTCTCAGTGACTGGGTCAATGGGCTAGGGGACAAAAGGCTCTCCCCTAGACTGCTACTACAGGTTTTGTATCCCCCTCCCCCCTCCCTGTCCGGTTCCAGGGTTTTTGTGAATGAACCACGTTCACAGTATGGCTTCCAGAAAGGAAGTCCTTTGTGTCATGGCCTAGGACTTGTGCTACGTCACATGGTCATTTCTGGGTCTTTGTGCAATACTGTACATTTAATACATGGGCTAGTTTCAGAGAATTTCTTTGTGCCTTGACTCTCTGACTTTGTCATGACCCCACCCATTAGATGTCCTGTAGCTCTTTTAATATTTCAAAAGTAAGGTTGTCGTTCTTAAAGATTTGTTAAGGGGGTGGGGACAATTGGGGCAAATAACCCTAGAAAGTTTAACCATGCCTACATTATCTTTAACACATGATCGATTGAAGACAGCTTGCTCCAATTTATAATGACGCTAACCTCTTGAATGACAAACAATTATAATACTACATGATGTTCATGTACATTGTACATAGAGTCTACACGTAGAAAATCAGGAAAAATCTCATATGAACTTTAATCTTACTGCTCATGATGTGATTAAACTGGTTATTGTGCAATGGACAGGATGTAATTGCGCAACATGTGTCATACTATTTACATAGGAATTACGATTGCACGCGATAGTGTGGTCAATAGTACTTAGTAACTTCATTGGTATGGAAGCAGAAAAATAAGAGAAACAGAATGGCAAGTTTCAAATAAGTCACCCAGGCCAATAATAAGGGAGTTTCAAATTCTTAAAATACGGGATCACTACACTGTAAATCCATGCGAATCTCCCATTTGTTGTGTACAAATATATCATTAATTTATGTTTTTCTCCTACTTGTAAGTGCCTTCTCCTTTGAGGCACTGCTCAAAATATATCATGGATAGCATATTGTTGTCCTCTCAAAAGAAAGGACCCCCCTAAATCATGTATTTTGAAAAAGTGAAAAATTTTAAAATTTGAAATCGCAATTAATTGCATTTGTGTGTTGAAAAAAAAGGGAAACTGATACTGGTAGTCAGTGACATTACCGATTCAGCCAATTTGAAGTGCCCATTACCTATCAGTGATCGACTAAAAAAAAATCAGAACTTTCTTATTTTTTGCCCAATTTAATTAAATCTTTCACAAGTCTGCTTCTCTGATTGTTCTGCTTTCTTTATTTTGAAATTAGGAGTTGTCTGTTAAGGTAGGATTTCCCATTAAGCTCAAGTAAACTAAATGTTAGAAGTCCATAAAAAGTAATTACAAAAAAAAGTATTTTGTGCATGAGGTGACTTTGCACTTAATAAACAGTAAATCCTTATTAAATATTACATGTAATTCATAGGTGGGGGGGGGGGGGGGGGGTTGTGCGCCAGAACAACTATGCTGTCACATTTCCCTTTGGATTTCAGCAAATTAATACTAGACAAATCCACCTGGACATACACCTGTACATGTATCAACTATCACGTTCCATCATTTCATTAAATATGTCAGTAGGTCTACACGATTACATCTGTGTAAAATGATAAATCCCCACCAATATTGCATGAAAAATTGTTCAATTCACTGTCTGAGAATGAGTTTTCCTGGACATTTAAATGATTTTGACAAAAATAAACCAACAGAAGTTAGTTGTTAATGACAACAAAATATTAGTATGAAAATTAAAGGGGAAGTCCACCCTGATGTTTGGTGTTACTAAAAAGCAGAAAAATGAGAGAAGCAGGTCAGTGATAGTTTGAGCAAAATCTGATTAAAAATAAGATAGTTATGAATTTTGGAAGGTATGTTCAAACAAACACAAATTATGTGACATTCCTTGCAAGCTCGGAAGCTCTACCATTTGCCCTGTACTAAATTCACAAATTGAAAATTGTAATCATACATTTAATAACCCTAAATATAGGTCTACTTCTTGCAAATATGTTTTTATATTGTACAACCTACAGTATATGTATGAAGCATATCTATTCTGTATAATTTCTGTAGAGTGAAAATTGGAGAGGGGTTTGCAACTTGCAAGATACATCAAAGTGTTGCCAATTTGTGTTTCACTGATGACAATTTCAAAATTTCATAGCTTTCCTCTCTTTTCTGGTTTTATTAAAACCAAGTTAATATCATTATCAGGTTTGACTTCCAACTCCAGTCCAAGGCTTTAACAATTACTTTTCATTTATAATTAAATACAAAGGTAAATCAAAGAAGAAATTCACATTCAAGCTTACCTTACAGATGCATTCTTGGTTGTTAAAAGTATCGACACATTTGAATACTTTAGGATCTACTTCCTCCAGAAGAATATAATTTCCAATTCTTGAGATTGCATGTTCCTCATGGGACACAAAACTTGGTGGACTGGGGGAAAGTTGTGGCTGAGGGCTCAATTGCCCACCACTAGTCAAATTGGATGAAACGTCCTGAAATATTTGAACTTTACCCCGACCATGGTGGATCGGAATAGGGGCAGAAGTTATATGGTTCATCAAGTTAGAATTCTAAAATTCTATTTCTGATTCCTCTGTGATCCCAATTGAAGTTCAGCAAATCATCAAAGTGAAACAGACCAAAAAAGAGCAGATTTTGTTCAACAAACAACAGCTGACAACAAAATAAATAGCTCTAAATTACTTATGTTCTAGCTTGAAATGACGAAAATATTTCAGTTGTTCGTGATAAAATCCAACAAGTAGCAAAATATAGAAGAGAATGAGGTGCGCCTTTCAGCTCAAACAGAATTTCAGAAGCGTATTAAAATAAAAGAGTTGCGTCCTTTGTTGTAACCGCGCGACTTGCCACACGCAGTCGATAGTCAAGAGTCAAGTTCATTCATAAAAAAATTAAAAATTCTCGACTATAATAATACGAAGAGTACTATTAATACTGATATTTGTTTTCAACAACCCTGAGATGCAAACATTTATGGTTAAACATGAAGTTATACAAATTGTCAATTTAAATGTCCAAGAAGGCAAATGTTGTCAAATTTCTTTTTCAGCTGCACTGCAAAACATTTGACAAATACACACGGAAGGCCAGCTTTGGTGTGGATTGTGAATCTAATTTGATCCGGCCATTTCGAGTCCACAAATAAAATATGAATATGAATCTAGTCCAGCTAGAAAAGAACGTCGGCTCTTTTGCCAAATATTCAATATGAAACAACGAGGGATCTGTGTCTATATATTTCACAACGTACATGTGACAAAATACTGTATTTTCCTTCGAATTATACGTAGGTGACGCAATTACCAGTCAATGAGAAAGGCGTTGTAAATGCATACGTTGCGTCGTAACGTTGTCACTCGCACTGGATTGCACAACGATGGCTCTGTTTGAAGTCGGAGTCCGGTTGAAAAGCAATTTTTTAGATGAAATTGAGCAAAGATCGATGTGAGAGTTCAAAAGTGATTCCAGGGTGATTTTAGTCACGCACATAAGATGTTACCTAGAGACGCTGATGCCCTGCTCAGCGACTTCTCTGCTCAAAAGAGAGCCTAGAGTTAAAGAAGAGGTTTACGTGCTGTAAGCGGTGCCATCTTGAATGCAAATACGCGACGAGAGCCAGCTACGTGTACTACTAGTATACCGAGCGCGCGAGAGAAAATCGAGTGTGCTAGTATGTTTAGATGGCCGCAGGCACACCAAAATTGTTCCTCCGATCACTGGAGTCAATTATAGGAATGTTTACAATTTCTTTCGTATTTGATTTAAAATTATGAAATGTATACATTCATTTTATTAGAAGCTACCGAGAGACCTTGTAAGTATAATGGATTATAAATTCAGGAAACCAAGAATGGTAGAATTAATTTTTAAATTTTATCGATATCATTTTTGGTGTAGACTTTACAATCGAAATACAACGTCGTCGTTTGTTTGTGATGTAGAAAAGTCGAGATTGCGAAATACACGATGACGCAATGCCTCATGAATAGGGCATATAGGTGAGCTGTCATCCGACACACCATATTTGGAAAACACCAAGCCTTATAAAGAAAGCAGAATCATGACGCATGCATTTTTCCGATAATAAGCCAATGAAATAAGACCAACAAAGCAAAACTATTCAGGCTACTACCTGTATAGTGTGGTTTTATATTGACACGAAGTATCGTGATTCGTGAAAAATCCAGATTACCCAATTCCCCCAATTCCTAATCCTGTTTTAGTCTTCTAGCATAATGTTGTACTCGTGCACGTCTTCAAACTGATGTCTTCTCGTGGAAAATATTGCTGACATTTCCGGACTTCTTAATATTTGAACATACATGTATTGTATCGTATTTATTAGACTTCATTGATGTACATCAATATTCTGTTTATAGAAATATAAATCAATTTACAATGGATTGTAACAAATCTATATTCTGTCTGGAAACATATATATCATCAATTTACATGATGCAGTGTTTATAGCAAAACAGAAGGAAAATTATATCCAGCAGAAACACTCCTTTTTCTTGTTGTGATAACATGACATAATAATGCATAAAGTAAATAATATAATGTAACATAATACAATCCGAAGATTTAGATATATAAACCTAGTAATACAGCAATCTAATCTAAATAAATCATAACTCATGCTTTACAAAATAGGTAAATGAGGTACATGCGACCTACTGCAAAATTAAACCTGTATTTCGTTTCGTTTGTTTCTCTGGTTTGTTGTTGTTATTATTAATTTTGGAAATATTATTTTTTTAGCTGTGTTTTACTTTGTTTGTTTGTTTTTTAAGTTTTGGGGTTTATTTTTGTTTTGGTCTTTTCTGGTTATTTTTAGTTGACGTTCTTTTTTTCTTTCTGGCTCGACCAGTCCGTCGCATTTATACGATGACAGAAGTGTACTTTCATTACTAGGCCTACAAAAGGCCCCTCCCGCCCCCAACCATGTTTTTCTCTCAGGGGCAGGAATGAATTGCGCCCATCGACAGGCACGTAGCCACGGGGTAGGGGGGGCACGTGCCCCCCCTAAATTTCCAGGATCGGTTGCATTTTTTTAGACCCCTTTTTTTACCTCGATCGATTACATGCATGTGCCCCCCCCCCCCAAAAAAAACATCAAACTCTGGCTACGTGCCTGCCCATCGATCCAGCATCCTACCCCATTACCCTGTATGGCCCATTGGCCCTATATTTTCCTCTCTTTTTTAATCAGTACATCATCTTAAGTAACTACATTGTTGACAATAGAGTTGAAACAATTTTGTTTCACCCTCTTTTCATGAAGTGATTGTGATAATATGATTCATTCTTGATAGAAACAGTTCATATATCTTCTCAGTCAGAACTTAACTGAACAATTTAAATAGTCATGAGATTGATCAATGGAGTTCTGAAATGGAGTTCTGACATCTATGTTGTTACAATCGTTTCATGAAAACAGATATTAAAGAATGAATTATTCCAAATTAATGAAGTTTATGGACAATTATAGTGTTTTAAAAAATTTTTCGAAGGATTTGGCAGTATATAATATATATGAATGGTTGGACACTGTATACATGTTGATTGATAATGGATTTAAGATTCAAGATCGGAGTATTGATAGAGTGGCGACGTCTTAATAAGTTGACTTTTCAATAAAACAGACAAATAAGAGAAGTCTAAGTAAAGGTTTTAGGGAAATCAGACAACCGATCAGACAAAGTTGGCAACCAGCTTGAATTCTGTATAAAAGGTTCATACTTCTGTTTTCTAAAAAGGCAAGTGCCCCAAAAGATGCTCAGACACGGTTCTGGAAGAATATTCGGCATGTTCTGGGGCTCAACGGTTCGTGTTTTCATTTTACATGGCCCGTTCTTAAATTGATATTATACTCGAGAAAATAATTTTGGCGAGGGTGGGCTAGTAGCAATTTAGAACGGTTCTTGACCCCCCCCCCTCCCTCAGAACCATCACTGGCCTTACTCGTTTTCATTGAACATAACGTAGAATGTAAATCTGTAACACTTTTTTTGTTTTTTTTTAAGGGCCTTCAGAACAGACAGGAGATGTGCAAATGTGTGTTTGATCGATGTCAACTTTAAAAGTTCATAACTTTTTATAGTAATATTTTCCTCAAACTCTCATTAATTTCTGTTTCTTTCATTTTTATGCTTTCATTTAAGCTACTAGTAACATGCATCCATCGGTCAGTATCCCCTTTATGCACTGGCCAACGGAAAAAACTTGCTAACGAGAGGACGAGAAGACATATAAAAATTAAATATATAAAAAAGACCAGTTCCAACTAGAGACTAACCACTCACTTCTCGTATACTTGTAGTCGAATTATTACTTCACCAAACTATAGATGGTGCAATTTCAAATGAAAGAAAATGTCATAATTAACTACATCTTTTTGCGACATAATTATGAAGGAATCACAGGGTACTCTTTTTTATATCCATACCTAATCTAAGTTATTTGGGGGGAGGGGGGGTAGCATTAACTGATCAAGGAAAGGAACAATTTATTGGTAAAACACTTTTTAGTTCTGGTGAAATATTTGATTTTCATGGGAAGAGAACGGATTTCATCTATATAACCATGGATGAAATTAAACGCAGTTTCAAAGAAGCTGAATTTGAGGAAAAGAATTTGGCATTGGTGAGGATTGAATTTCCCCTATATCTGAAAAATGGGTAAACTGGGGAGTTTAAGGGAGAGCGAGGTAGAGGTGGAACGAAGTCAACAACTTAATTCATTTCGACACTGTAAAGGAACCTGTCCCAGAATGCATTCCCTATCCACACAAGTAGAAGTGGGGGGGGGGGTGAAGGGGGAAGGAAAGAGGGAAGGGAGGATAAGTCCAAGGAGTTAGAGAGAAGGAAAGAAAGGGAGAGGGTTTTGGGTTAGATCGTGTTTTAATAAAAGAAAGCTCATAATTTCAATTAGGCCTATATAATTAATATGTTAAGAAATATGAACCTCTTTTTTTCAGTCTTATTCTGAACGTAAAAAAGCAATGCTTGTTCTAATTTTTGGTATTAATTAACGGTGTATAGTGCGGTAATATCTTCGTCTTATGTGATTGTGATATATTTTAGTTCTATACATTGTAAAATTAAGAACAATGAATTAATCAGAATTATGTTGTATTTATGTTCGTTTATCAAATGATAAAAAAGCTTTGTTATTGATGTTGCCGTTTTGTATAGACTATGTTATGTACGACAAAGAATTGGAGTTTTTAGAAATAAAATTAAAGAAACAAAAAAGTACCAATATTCGAACAACCCATGCCTCATATTCGGGCAGCCAGTTGGTCTTTATGTTAACCTACTTTCCATACTTTTTATGATAAATAATATTCATCAGTTTATTATGCGCAATACCTTAGCAAGCGTATATTGTTTTAGAAAAAAAAAATTAAAATGATAAAAGTAAAAATACAATGCATGAAAGGTGGGTGCCATTGCGATGCTACTTCATAACGAGTAGTCAGCTACCCAAGCCCTGTAAAATTGTGACCGAATGCATACGACGGTGATAGCATGGAATGTACCCAGTGGCGGATCCAGGGGGGGGGGGGCGGGGGGCCCGGGCCCCCCCCCCCCTTGAGAAAAAAAATCATGTAAAATCACGCGATTTTTACCTTTTTTGGGGGTTGGGCCCCCCCCCCCGGCGCTCAGGGGGGGGGGTGCAAATTTTAAAATTTTCGAGGACCCCCCCCCCCCCCAGCCCCCCCCCCCCCCCCCCCCACTGAGCGATTTTTCGGCTGGTTGAGTCGTTGCGATTTTTTTTTTGGACTCCAAAAAAAAAGTGCCGCTTACCCCAACCCCCCCCCCCCCCCACAATGAGCGACTTTTCGGCCGGCGCGATTTTCAAATTTTCGGGAGCAAAAAAAAAAGTTGGGCCCCCTCCCCTAAGAAATCCTGGATCCGCGCCTGAATGTACCTGCTAGTGGCGGATCCAGCCGGCGGGAAGAGGGGGCCCAATCCGTGAAAAAATATAAGTTGCGGCTCAGCCACCGGTGAATAAGCGAGGGGAGGGGGGGGGGGGGGGGGGGGGTGGGGTAGGAGGCACTTTTTTTTTGGTCCAATTTTTCAGGAAATATTTTGCGCCGACTCAGTCAGCCGGTGAATAAGCGGGGGGGGGGGTGAGACCACTTTTTTTGTTTTTTTTTTGTTTTTTTGTTGACCCGTCAGCCCCCCCCCCCCCCGTGGATCCGCGCCTGCAGAGGATCCAGACGTCGTCAAGGGGGGGGGGGGTAGCCAAATCTTAATACAAAATTTAGTGCCGACTCAGCCGGCCGGCGAATAAACGGGGGGTGGGGGCGCTTTTGTTTTTTGTTTTATAAAGGTTAACTTTACGTTATTATCCTATTTTTTATCGTTTTGGGGGGGCTAGGGGGGGGGCCGGGCCGGAATAATCGCTACGTGGATCCGCCCCTGGTACCTGCTTCGTAGTAGGTCCATGGCGATAATCTGCACATTACAAGCGAAATATTTTAATGTCATATAAATCCATATTAAACCGATCCTGTGTCATGTTTAGTGCGAGAGAAATCAGAGAATATTGTAGGAACGCCTAGCCGAATCGATAAATTCGATTAATTAGCAAACTATTACAAAAAACTGTTAAAGAGTAAAGATACTATAGGTCCCTTTTGCAGCAATCATCAAATTCTATAGAACTTTTCAGAAACTATGAATATGTCATGTATGTCTAATCTTCGAAATTTAAACATTAGCACTGTTCTTATATTCAAATTATGCAAGGAAACCCGTTTACTTGCTATACTTCACTATCAGACACTAATGAGTGGATGACTGGCTTGTTTTCTTCTTTGATAATAACATACAAAAAATGAGCTGTAAAGGGTACATGAGCATTTTGTCTACATCAATAACCCACTTCTTGTAATGGCCAAAATTAAACTGATTGAATCTTCGCGCAGCATAAAACGTACGACCATTCGTTACAATGGTCTGAAAATCAGACTATTACTTACTGGCTCTATAGCTCTTAAAGGGAGGCGTTACTACTTCAGCCAGAAGGGATTAGACCGCCCAGCGAGCCAGCGAGGTCATTGTGACAGGTGGCTATCTCATTAACTCAGCTCTCATTTAACATAAGAAAAAGAGGATCATGGGGGACCAACAGGCACCGATTGGGGAAGCTTTCTATATAGAGGTAGCAAGTAGCTACAAGTAGGACAGTGTGCCTTTAAGTCTATTTGACAACTATTTTCCCACTTAAAGACATTTTCAAGCCCCCCCCCCCCCTCTTTTTTTTTAAGGGTAGTTCTAAATTAGTATCTTTCAAATGCCGTAGGAATTTAACCTTTTCGTTTTTTGGCCTGCAAATGGGACATAGTACCTTTAAAAGGTTTTCTTCCCAAAATATGTATTGTCGATACAAAATGTTACAATACTATCCAATACTGCATTATGATAAACCAAATCCCTGGATATACATGTATTTTTATATTTCTCGTTGCTTCTTCTTGCGCTTTTTCATAATTCATAATTATAAGAGCGCCATCTACGCGCCAACTAAAACTCATCACGCCGACCAGTAGTCCAGATACAAATTGCATTTGTTATGAAACATATTAAAGGTTGTTCACATATATATGCAATATTATTAAAGAGAAGAAAAGGACTATGTAAAAGTTTTCTTAAGTGGAAATGCAATTTAGACCTATATAATAAAGTAGGAAACATATTGTTATATTGGATTTAATTGTACCATTGATGTGGGCTTACGATGGTTTCAGTTTAAAGTTTTGCAATGCATATTATATACGAACGATTTTCTGTTTAAAATGAATTTAGTCCCAAGAAAAGAATGTACATTTTGTAATGAACAGATTAAAACAGTTATAATTCAGCTATGTGATTGTACGCATGTTACAAATATTTGGGATAGGTTGGAGCACTGGATTTATACTGGAACCGGAAAAAATTAACATTTTCATCACAAGATAAGTTATTTAGTTAAAGAGGTTCAAATAATAATAATGCATTGAATTATATACTGATTGTGGTGCGACAGATGGTGTATAGTTGCAAAATAAAGAAACAATTGCCCGATTTTGATAATATTAGAGTTTCGATTATAAATTACTTCAAAAACGAAAAGTATATTGCAGATTCGAATTGTAGAAATAATAAATTCACAAGAAAATCGATTCAATTCAGGAATTTGTTTACATAAAATGATATTTTTCTGTATTTTTAATTTTATTTCCATGAACATCAGAAATGAATTATTGAATATTTGTAAGTTTTCTGTTAACTCAACAGTTCAACAATGCTTGTATCTTGAGAAGCCAATTTTATTCATGTTATAAATGTAAATTACCTTGAATATCTATTTGTTAATTTGTTTCAAATGAAAATCAATAAAATCCGAGGGAAAAATATTTTTAATTTTATTTCCATGAACATCAGAAATGAATTATTGAATATTTGTAAGTTTTCTGTTAACTCAACAGTTCAACAATGCTTGTATCTTGAGAAGCCAATTTTATTCATGTTATAAATGTAAATTACCTTGAATATCTATTTGTTAATTTGTTTCAAATGAAAATCAATAAAATCCGAGGGAAAAAAAAGTCCATAGGGTCTTTTAGATTTGCACGTCGACATAGTGGACTGCTACGTGTGGCGTCCTTTTAAGGCACTGTGGCGTCCTTTTAGGAACTGCCAGTGCCTTAAAAGGACATCACCCACGTAGCAGTCCACTATGTCGACGTGCAAATCTAAAAGTCCCTAATGATTTGACCAAGGTCCATCATAATCCTCAGTCCTCACGACATGATTGTATAATAATAGGTCGATTAATCTATACCATTCATTAACCCTGCAACTCTTTTCACCAAGAACGGACGCCCAACAGACCGGGACATTCGCTCTATCGGCTATCTATTTTTTTTTTCGGGCACACTAGACTAGACTTAACAGCAAATTTTGGTCTTTGAGGACTTGGACATTTGGTTTCATATACCTACCTACCTTGATTCCCCCTTTATTTTCCCTCTTCTTATCATTATTCTTCTACTTCTTCTTCTTCGCCTACTTCTCCTCCTCCTCTTCTTCCTCCTCCTCCTCCTCCTCCTCTTCTTCTTCTTCCTCCTCCTCCTTCTTATTCTTCTTCTTATTTTATAATGGATATTCACCTATAGCTATAACTGGAATTATTTACGTTGGCCAGTGGCGTCGGTTGCATGGTTCTTTTGATATTGGGAATCCTTGCGTTCGTATAGGTTAGACCATTTTAATTAACCCCTCACCAAACCAAACAAGGACCCCCCCCCCCCCTCTCTTTAAAGAAATTAAATGAATAGATAATGAGTTAATTAACTGATTAAGTGACGAATAACATAAAGGAAGGGAAAAAGAAAGAAAATGAAGTTTTCAGGTGCAGATTGGTAATCGGAGAGCGACCCGATGCCTGCCCTGGGCTCTCATCAAATATGGTAATATGAATAGAGTTGAAATTGGGTTTTAGGTTACTATAGGGTTAGGGTTAGCGTCAGTTATAGTTATACTGGTCCAAGGTTAACATTAGGAATTCAGTTTATGAAGGAAATAGATCATTGTGGAAGCATATGAGTCGTCGAGCCATCGGAAGATGTGGAAGTTTTTCTTTCTTTCTTTCTTTGGTTGATCGGTATTTCGCCAGGAGGATTGGTTGGATATTGGTCTGGGCACTACAGAGTCGGTTGATCCATGTATGGTGAGCTGGATGCCCCTGGAAGTTCCAAGGCCCAATTTTAGTCTCGGCCCCTTCATGCTCTCCCTCTTCTTGATAATTGATAAATGATACAACGGGAACATGATTTGATCAAACCAGGGGTTGTTGACGAAAATAATAGTTTCCTAAGCTAGAGAATGAATCTCGACTAACGATAAAAGGAAATAGATGAGAGAAAAGAAAGAAATTATTTCAAAAGTTGAATTTGGAAGGGAAATTACCAATGGAACTCGTCTCATACCCAGATAGAGAAAGAGGGTAATTTTTCAATGATGGCCACCTTTCATCAGAAGAAGGGGCAGAGATAATCAGTAATGCCCGATGTTATTGGGGGGTAATTTCTTCCCTAAATTGTATTTGTCTCCATCTTTTCTCTCCCTCGATAGTTTGTGCAAATACAACTGCTCTTGTTTGGGGTCTCGGCCAATTTGCTTTGCGGATCAATGCCACCCCTTCAATTTAGAAGGATAAAAAGACAACTCAAAGATGTGCACTGATTGTACAAACATGTCGTTACCACTTGGTGTATCCTTTTGTATTCCGAACAATACGTTGGAAAAGACAGACAGGGAAAAGACTTTGCATTTCAATGCCTTTAAAGAAGTTGAATATAACGGGTTAATTATCAAAGGGTGCGTGGACGACGTTCATTTTGGTTTCGATTGTCATAGTCTTGTGAATATCTCCTCTGATTGGTATAAAACGTAGAAGACTCTGTCATTATGTCAGTGGTAAAAAAAAATCTTCCCATCAAATTAATCTGAAATTGTCGTTAACAAGTTAGATTTGTCTAAATGATGTATATGACAACCCTTTTCTCTGCTGACTTTCCATTTGAGTTATTGTGATCAGACATCTTTTAATTCTTCTTCAGATTTTCTTAAAATATGTAGGATTTTCCTTTGTATCTGTCTCTGTTTTCTTCCTTATTTATTTCCAATAGCGGGGGGGGGGGGGGTTAAGCCGCCCCTACAAAATATTCTTATGCAATCGCTTCTATTTTTTTGCTTTTTATCTTTCTTTTCTTCCCTACCTTACTCGTCCCATCTCTTTTTTTCTCTCTCTCTCTCTCTCTCTCTCTCTCTCTCTCTCTGTAACTCCGTTTATTCTATTTTACTTTCTATCCTTCACTGACCCTCTTTTATTTTTCCTCATCTCTGATTTTTTTTCCCTTCACTTCACAATACCAGTGCGTTATGCATGTGTGACATTTTTTATGTCGCATGTAGAATAGATTTATTCTACATTATTTTGGTCAGTCCATGACAACCTAGAATACAGCTGTCATTCATGAGTGCTCTACCTTTTTTTCTGCTCAGAAAGAAACCCTAGAACTTCGAAATCCTTGTTTCGCATTTGCCGTCTTTTCGGTATAGGGGAAAGTGGGGCATAACGGACCCGGGGGGCAAAATGGAACTTTGAAATTAGCATATGTTAAAAAAGGTCGCCCTCTGTGCAAATTCTTTGAGGAAGAGAAGATGCCAAACTAACTTCAGCACTGAATTTTCATCCGGTTACATCGAGGCACATCGGAGTAAGGTCCCATCCAAAAAATTACAGCCTCATGATCTAATGTAAGGGGATGTTCATATGGCTGAAATTTGGTAATTTTGGTATCGATTCTAATCAAATATTTGTATATATTAATCATAAAGATATCAACGTTTGACTCGCCTGTTTGCATGCCAACTATGCTTCAAGGATTTTCTACGCAAACTTTTATTAAAAAGTATGTCATTGGGGCAAAATGGACCATATAGGTACGGGGCAAAATGGAACAGGGTTCCGTTTTGCCCCAATTGAAAATAACATATCTTGTTTTCGCCCTTTTTATAGGGGCCTTTTTACCAATGTTTCATGTTCCATTCTGAAAGTACAGTTGGTTCATAAAACAATCGATAGTTGTTCTAGTTTCCCAGCCAGTTTTAGATGTATAGAATTCAAAGTATGTGCCTAGCAGTTGGTTTACGTGACTAGTGGTTGTATCAGAACGAAAATGTGACCCAGATTACAGTCTAAGAAATTTAGAGTGTAGTGCACATTTTACAAATCTACATTTTCTACTTTTAAACCAGGCTTTATTACGATTACCTTTCCAGTTTTGCCCCATAAATGTTTGAAACTACTATAGGCTTTCATTATGCAGCTCTGCCCACCAAGTATGCTTAAAGTTACTTTAGGTACATTATTCAATATAGAACGTTAGAGTTCTGATGGGGCAATATGGATCCGTAGATCCATTTTGCCCCAGGGGGGAGTGCCATTATGCCTCAGGGGTGGGGCAAGTTGGATTTTTCATTTGTAAAATTCGTTTCGAGTTTATCTGCAATTTTACCGTGGTTTTTGTCGGTTTTTCGTTGACATAATAAAGTTCATACAACATCTATCTGAAACTGTTATTTTTACTGTTTTTGTGTCGTTGATGACGTCATATTGCAAGTTTGAAATTAAGTGTTCCATTATGCCCCACTTTCCCCTAACTGTTCACCTGGTAATAGTTTGACCAAACTTTATTTTCAAACTCCTTCCTTCTGTATTCCGATTATTACTCGACAAGAACGGTAGGAGGTCGGCCGGGAAAGTGACAAGTCCATTCAGCGTATTACATGTCATTTAATGGCCATTTAATTTGTCATTATGTATTAGTCACTTTCATAAATTTGTTGGAAATGTGTATTTTTTGTTACATCTCGGTGTATCGAGGTAAATTGATTGCCAGTGTCCTTCAAATATGACAGCTGTACAAGAAAACATCCCGCGGGACTAACTTTTAATGCAAGGTATCATTTAGAGGCTCTCCATTCCCGCCCCCCCCCCCCCGCCCCCCACTCCGAGAACGGACGGACCCCATGCGTGTTACCAAAATGTCCGGTAAAGGGGTACTTTTCGTGCGAAAAAGTCCGGCCCGAGAGTTGTAAAAAAAGGGGTGTATTAACTTTTCACCCGGAGATTTCTTTAAAAAAGGGGGTATTTTTTCTTTTTTTCTCTCATCTCTTTGGACTCCTGAGAAATTATTCCGAATTAAGGGGGGTACATTGAGCATTTTTCATGATTTAGGGGGGTCTCCAAGGCAGGAAAAGCCCGCGAAAGGGGGGTTCGAAAATGTTGGCAGTCCTCAGATAGGGGGTGCTTTCGAAAAGAGGGAACAAGCATATGCGTACCCTAAATAACACTGAGTGGGGGGCCGGGTCTCCATTACTCTATGAATGTGAATATTTTGTGTGCGTTAGTGCATGGCGAGAATTATCATTACGATTCACCACACTAGCCAAACAAAAATGAAAAAATATATATGGTTGTGGTTCCTCAACAATGCAGATTATTCCATACAGGTTATTCTAGAACGACAGCCCATGAGGCCGACAAAACAGAGAAATATAAATCAGAAAATGTCGGTCAGATGGGCTGCCAGTTTTGTGGCGTCTGTAAAGAAGCTAGAAGGCCAACGAGACCGACAATGTCAGTCTTGTAGGCAAGGGCTTCTCAAAGTCCGGACCGCCAAGGAGAGAGTCTCCCATTTCCTTATTTTAAGGAAAATACGGAATTTTGAAAGTGTCAATGAAATTTAAAAGAAATTGAAGAAAAAACAAGGCCAATTAAAAGGAATGTATGAAAGAGTGAACTTTTCTTTCTTGTATCATTTTGTTAAGCTTTAGAAACAATGGCGGATCCATATTAGGCCCGGCCCAATCGGCTGTCCCCCCCCCCCCCTCCTTTGGCGGCCTTAAAAAATAAAGGGAGACGAGAGAGCGACGGAATAAAAATGACACAAGATATATAGAGAAAAAGAAATGAGAGGAAAGGAGAGAGAGAGGGAGAGAGAGAGAGTGAGAGAAGAAAAGAAATGAATAATTGAAATTAAGAATCGCTACTCTGATTAGCTGGTCGGTAACGTATTGGATAGGATGGTAGCAACATCTCAAATTCAATCTTGTCTGTGTTTCATGTTTCTACCAGCAACCTTAAAATTTAGTAGGCAAGCTTTCGTCCATTCCTGTAGACTCTTGATAAATCACACAATATCTTGTTTTCTGCTGCCTCAAGTTTACTGGAGCTTTTTTATTCAGATAAATTCTTTCACCTTTCTTGACCAAAAGGGCCTTTCAAACTCAATTATGTGACATAACCTATACTATTTTAAAATTGTTGCTGAGATAGTGAAAAGCTAAGTGTCAAATCTGAAAGAATTAACAATTTAAATGACAAAATCATCTTTGTTTGATCAAAATCGGTTCAGAGACGGCTGAAGTATCCATAAATATAACAATTTCTAATATTTGTGATGCCCCACACATATTCGGTAATTTTGAACCAGCTGCTGAAAAACGAGAAAGCGCCTGATACGTTTTATTCCAGCCAGTAACAATATTGGCTTTTTGTTGGATTTTCGTGTTGGTTATAATACGCACAACCAGCCGGCCCGTGTTTTATTATTATTAATTCATTAATTAATTAACGGTCACCGTATTTTGCTGAAAGTGGAGCTGAATTAGTATGATCGTTTATTCAATCTAAATTAACACATTTTGGGGTCTAAAATTACCTTCATAGCAATTTTGGGTTCTAAAAAGGCACTAGAAATGTCTTAAATCGGAATAAGAGCAATAAAAATGCACTTTAAAGACATTTGCGGTCTTAAACAAGATCTCAACCATCCATTTGAAACGCCCTACTGGTCAAGAAACGTGAAAGAATTCATCTGGATAAAGAGGATTAATGCTACACCGAATTAATGACTATATCATTGTTACCTATCTCCTCTCCAGTGATCTCGAGGCGGCATAATAAAAAAGTGATTGTAATCTTGAGTTTATGAAACGTCCTTCTGGTCAAGAAAGGTAAAAGAATCCATCTGGATAAAGAGGATTAATCCTTCACTTAATGACTATGTCATTGTCACCTATCTTTTTTCCAGTGAACTCGAGGCAGCAGAATGAAAATGTTTGAATAACCACTTGGCTTGAGAAAAACCACAAGAGTAGACAAAAAGCTTGGTTACTATATTTAGAAGCTAAACGATATATGTGTCTATTTCTATCGCTCAAGACAGCTATATCTTAAAGGCTCTGAATTGCTAAAACTCGAGACCACGGCAGGGGCCCCTTTTAAAATATCACGGATCCGCCGCTGAGAAATTTATAGTTTATATAAGTGTCAGTTTTTGCAGTTTAAAGTTACTAATCTGGTACTGTGCGACAAGTTTTATGACTTTGATATCCCTGTTAACAATTCCCCTAGATCAGAAATAGACCTAAAACAAGCCTCTTTTTTTTTCAGTACCCAACTGTCATTACTGTAAATTTAGGAGTAGATTTTCTGAGTATGACACAAAATTGCACACACACAAAAACGAAATTGATTTCTTTGAGATATTCTTTACATTAGTGTATTTGAAAAGTAACTCGGCCCATATTATGTCAAATTTCACATTGGCCACGCTTTCCTTCTAATTCTATTTGTCTTCCAATTTTGGAGAAATAAAAATCAGTGCCAAGAAATTTTCCCGATCATCGTCATCATGAGGTTGAACTCTATTTATATCAGTCACAGATAAATTTTTCGTTAATTGAACCAAAAAATTAATTAAAAAAACTATTTAAAACCTATAATGATGGTTATAAAACTGACAGCCACTATTTTGTTTTCATCACTGGTGAGTACATCATTAAACAAATTTATTTGTGCAAGGAATAGGTGATATACGAATTGATCATAATTTTATTTTATTCATATCTCAGGATTCACTTTTTGTATTCAATTTTTACTAATATGTACACATCTATATTCGCACCTTCTAAACACCATAAATATATTTGTAAAACTTAACTGAAAGAACAACAATATATATATATATATAATCCCCAACAAAATGATCTCATTCAAAAGTTAAAATATTTAGTCAACATTTCCAGAGGTTTTATCACGTAGCAAAGTTCGAGCATTATCTGAGTGATCATCGTTTTTGCAAACGATAAACGCAGTTGTTATTATATTTTGTTAAGTTTAGAATATTTATTGTAACATTTGGAAAATACAAGGTCTTACGTAATGCATTACATTTGTTAGCAGACGTTCCTGCATTTATTGAAAAATGAAATACAAACATTCGAGGAACAATACTAACATATAACATAATTGTGACAACTGGAATATCAAATACCGAGATACATAAATATAATTGAAAACTCGAAAGAATGGAGATAAATCAAAGAAGCAAGATAAATGCAGAGGACAACTATCATAAGCATAAATGCTTGAATCGTTAGCAGCCGTTACGGGGGGGGGGGGTGGCACATGACACATATAGGTAGGAAAACGGAGTGTCAAGTATACAATATTTTTCAGGAAGTATTTAAAAAAGAGGTTTGAAGAAAGAAAAGAAAAGAACAAGAAAAATGCAAATGTGTGCATGTGGGTGTGTGTAGGTGAAGTAAGCATTCGATTCGTTTTGTTCATGAACTGGTCATTAACTGGTGGTCATCTTGAATAACATCTAATACCCATTTTCATTCAACGTGTTTCAAGAAATGTAGTTCACACGACTGAGGAGAGCAATATTTAGACCAGTTGCATATGTGAAAACATTTCGCTGACATAAGACTGCGTTAGTGACTGGCGCGGTCTTAATATATTTGGATGCAGAATCACAGCATTTTTAGATTTCATTTTTCTCACATTTCCTTGCCATCATAGTAGACATTTATTGCTGTCCCTCTGCTCTCACTGTACCTACATAAATCATCCAGGGCTACAGATGGTGTTCTCTCTGAGCTCTTCTCTACACCATCTAACCAATTCAGAATCCATTGACGCGCCTCAGCATCCTGATCATCGTCGAGATCATACACCGTAGAATCATTATCGTCTCCGACCACCTCTTTATTCTTGGTGATTGGAAGAAATCCGCCATTGTGGTTGACCGGTTGTTGGTCAATACGTCGCGGCTTGTGTCGTGTTTCATCGACGACCTCGATCGGCTTTCGGTGACGCTGACGTTGGTCATCGTTTGTTATCTTAGAAGAACTGATTTTATTATGAGTGTCCATGGTAATCCGACTTAGATTACAAGTTAAGGATTTTTCTCCTTGGTTATGTTCAGCTTGGAGGTGGATTGCTCCGTCGCTTCGACGCCGAAGTGCAGCCGTGCGAGAGCTCTGCGGGTAAGGTGACAGCGATCGGGGTTTAGACAATAGACTCTGGGATAAACTTTCACGCTGAAGTACGTTTGAATTCTGATCAACCCTATCTTTTTCATTTGATGACTGTTCGTGGCTTTTTTGGATGGGAATTGAGAATTCCCTTTTCCAGTCTGTGAACGTTTTCGGCGACGTTAGACTAAGGGTACTCGCGGGCAACGACCCCCTCCGGTATCGTCGATTTCGAGCTTGTGCAACGTTTTTCGGCGACGCACAGGGCGATGTCGACCACGGAGGCGTCGATGGCGCGAGAATGCCAATGTAATTGGATGCCGAGAGAAGAGACGGTGGACTCGGAGACGAACTCATCGTTGTCTTGCTCCATGGTGACGAACCGCGACGTCTGAACAATCTCTGCGGAGAACTCGGCATCGTCTCATCATTGTTGACGACCAATGTGACGACGGAAGAGACGGACAGCTTTGACATAGGGTTATTTAGAACGTTCATCGATGAGTTCTTGTTGTTGGGTAGCGGTGGCAGTGTTTCTCTCCTGATGTCGATCATGCCCTCGCTAGCTCGTCGGTTAGGGTTGTGAGTCCGAGGTACTTGCAAGGATGACGATGATGCGTCTGAAAGACCCATTTTCTCAACTCAGTTTCACCAACACATGAAGAATTTCCCAGCATCTATTTTAAAGTTTAAGTGATTTCCAAATCCTTGATTGCTAAAAGCACGATCTTTAATGTCAAAGCCCACAAATTAAACTTATGATGCAAACATTTTCACAATTCTCTCACTGCAATTGTTAGAAGGGTGATACAATTGACCCCGGATTCCAAAGTACATTATTCCGTTATGATAACTGGCAAAATATCATGGCTTTAATACTCTGATCAAATCTCGCTTTCTCTATATTTATATTAATCTTATAACTAAAATCTATTTCACTAATTTTTGTTTGACGACTGGTTGAGATTGAGGGCAATCACTCGTCGATTTCCCCCTCTCAGAGTGAAATCCTGAACTGAGTTGATTAACATTCAAAACTGCTTTTCAAATTGTTCTCCAAATAGAAATGAATCGGCAATCTTGAAAGGAGATTGACGGAACGATGTGGGATTCTCCTCAATTCGTTGTTATCCTCATTATTCGGAACATAAATTCAAAATATCCATGATGAAGATAACATTATGCGTGCCCATCTCATGGTGACAATTCACATTCTGTTGATATTATTTTATGGAGTCCGACGAGAATCAGCAAATTCGTTAGAAGAAATATGTAATTCTCCTTAGTTGAGTTTCATCTTCGTAGAAGAGGATCAGGCTGTCGATAGTTATGATAATGTTATCCGTGGCTATCTCATAATACCAATTCTTGTTTGATTAGATATCCAAGAGTCTGACGAGAAAGTTGATTTCGAGCTGTACACACTGGAAGGAGGAGATATAGAGTGATGTGAGTAGATTGAACGTCCTATCTGAGAAGTTGAGACCTTGTATTCTGGTGCAAACACAGACTTCGCTGAAAGGCGCAAGCTCGGTTGCTCTCCAACAAACTTGTCAGGATTCCGTTTCTCATTGGATTGTTTGCTCAAGCGAGAAGACAGAATGAGGGACGACAAGAAGAGAAAAACGATCCTTTTACGAGCCCTTCAAGCGAGTATATATACATGCTTAGTGGAAACAATGGACGAACACAAACTTTTTGTTATTCAAAGCATCTCATGAAAGTGTGCCTTATATAAATGGAACAGGACGGTCGTCAATATAGATCATGTTCCTTCGTGGAACAAGAATGTATCGAACCTTTCAAGGTCTTAAAGATTGTCACTTCATTTATGAAGCCCAGCCCTTCCTCTCTCTTTCCAAGTCTCTATAATTATCTCTGTTCCTCGATTTCTTTCTCTAAAATAATTAATTGAGATAATCATAATGTTGTTTTCTTTACATGGTTCATATCTTTTATTCAAAGGACATTTTAATTTTCATAACCTAAATAAACAAAGGGAGAGGCAGTAACATGATTGCTATTGCGTTGATGAATTATATATCTGCCTTTGGGTGTGATTAACGAAGCGGACATCAGGTTGATACACCGAGCATTAAATCGGGCACTTTGTGAAGAACTTAAATAACAAACATTATTTAAGATACTCATGGTCGTCTTTGAAGATTCTCTACTGAAAGTAATCATTCACTTACTTCCAAATTAAAGTTGCTATCGTAGTCCATTTTTGTTGGTATTTAATCACAACAATGAATACCCACCTGATGTTGCTGTTTTTCCTTGAAGTCGTAACGTTATCGGGAGCATGAAGACAGCATATGAAGACAGCATAAATTAACACGACCAAAAAGAAAAGGTATTACAAATTGAAACCTGAGAAAAAGAAGGGATGGAAGAAGAAGATAACGAGAAAGTAAATGTGACGTGGAGGTTATAATACTCCTAGAAATAAACACAGCCTGCGATATCAACACAATTATTTAACCTTCATGAATCTGAATCATTGTCTAGCATGGCTAATAGCAACAACAAATCTTTACAAGCACGGTCTACGCATTTTGGCCTTGATAATGATAACTTTCGCAAAATTATGTATTTTACCAGGGGCGGTGAGGTTCAATTTGAATTTTTTAGATTTTTTCTTTCTTTCAGTCTTGTCAGGTGGTAGGCTTTTATGTTTAAACTTTTAACATTAAATAAAAATAGGAGATCTTTTTCAAAATGGGTGGTGACTATTAGTATCACCATGGAGATAGTTTCATATCAAGCACATGAACATTACTTTATTTTCCAAACACATTTCCATTTCGACACCCCTTCATTTGTTTCACTGGTACAATCAAATCTTTAAATAAAAGATCATAAGTGACAATGGGGGTGGGGGGGGGGGCTTACATTTTCTTCACATGATGGGCAAGTGGAGCCCGGAGTCGTCGAATGTTTCGGTTATTGTTCGTTTTAAATGATGTGTGACTTCTCTTTTCTTTAAGACGGTGTTACCTTCCCGCATGACGGTAACATAGTATCGCCATTGCTATTGCAATACACCGTCGTGGCTTAGAGACATAATCGCTCCTCTGTTTCCAAATGTCGGCCACCATTTTGAAGACCGAAATGCACACGGTTAAACTTACACTGAACTCTGGTGTGTTGGGAAGAAGTTGGGCATTTCTAGACACCCTCTCCACTATTTATGAACTGGTCATTAGGTTAACGGCATAATGTGCGGACGGGGGGGGGGGGTGGGATCTTGAGTGAAATGAATTTCCCCATGAAACTTTTCCTTTAAAAAGATAAAAATAAAAAATGTACTACTCGTTGATGTCCATATATATGGGATGATGGTTTCTAAGTGATTGTTGCCCGAATATTGATAACTTTAACATTTTCAAGAGTCAAGGTGGGGGGGGGGGGGGGGGCTGAGAGGCTGCAGCACCCCCCCCCCTTGACTCTTGAAAATGTTCAAGTTATCAATATTCACCCAGTGTGTCATAAACAGTTGAATGATGATGTTAAGAAATGAAGAAAAATCTTGTCGTTTTTAACACGATCTAGATGTATGTTGTTATATTTCTTCTGAATAGTGACTAGGCTATTGCATTCCCCAATCAAATATAATTTGTAGTGTGACTTTATGCAACATTGATGTTTGTGTAACTTTGATTGTTTATTTTTATGTATGTATTTATTATTATTTTGCGTTTAAAAATAATGTTTGTATTACTAAATCATTTATTGTTATTGTTTTTTTTCCTCATAAAATAATAATTCATAATAATTACATTTACAGGGGGGGGGGGCCTACAACCCACAAGCTCTGCTGTTTAGTCGGCCCTCCTTCCCTTTCAATTTCATGTTTTTTTTTTAATGTATTGTATTGTGCAAATTGATCTGTATGTATATTAATATGTGAATATGTAAAAATGTACCATCATTGTAAATATGAAAAATTGAAAGGGGAGATATAAATAAATTGAATTGAATGGAACTATTATATGCACCCCTATTAAGAAAGTGAATTCTTTATTCGTCCCATGATCGAGGGATGTTCAGAATGAAAAAGTTACTAACTAAACGATATTCAGTTAACAAATTCTTCATACTTTTCTTGCATTCTTGAAAATAGACCTACTCCGGTGTGGATATAAAAAAAAAAGTGCACTTATATATACATATACATAGGCCTATACTGTACCACCAAAGATTTGGGGCAATTAATTTTTGATATTTTGTCTCAATCCTAGCCATAATAATAATATTTAATAGGACATTAAAATGTCAACGCGGACAAGTATATGGTATCCTAACTTGAACCAGGGCAATTACAATTGTAGGTCTATCATCGTTTTCTCACTTGTCTTCTTGTCTTCTTGACCGTGTTTACAATACCACCCTGAGTAGCCCAAATACCACCCCAATGAAGAGTGGTTTTATTCATGTAAGATAACATGATGATCCTATCATCGTTGTCTTAAAGAAGATGACTAGGTCATAATGGAGAATACAAGACTTAAATAAAGGCGTTTTCTAAAAATAGCGAATCGATTCCCTAAAACTATTGCCACTGACGTAATTTGAGGTAATAAGAACCTTGCTCTTTTATATTTGGGCAATCACTGTAAACTATCCAATTAACCAGAAATTGGTTGTATTGATTATAGGTATTGATTGTTTGGGGGAGGTGGGGGTGGGTGTAGTGAAGCGAAACGAACTAAAATAAGAGCACTATGAGGAAAAGTATTTAAAAAAGGGATAGAATGAAGGGAAAACACGGAGAAAACCTCCACCACCCCTCTCTCTCTCTCTCTCTATTTGTCTTTCTCTCCTTCTCTGTCTGTCTGTCTGGCTCTCCCTCTCTCTCTCTCTTTCTCCCCTCTCAGTCTCTCTCCCCTCTCTCTCTCTCTCTCAGCTCTCTCACTCACTTTCTTTAATGAATCTACATAATTATCGAATCAATTTTTAAAAAATCGACTTCGACAAATTACCTGAAACTCTTCTTTAATGCAGTGGAGAATTGGGGGGGGGGGGGGGGTAATTTCCATTGTGATATACCGTATAAAATGTGCCCCTAGATGTTGTGGTGGTGGTTATTTTACCTGGAAGCTAAGAAAGCATTAATGCTTGTTAGTAAGCAACCAGACGGCCGACGGCTTTAGGTACTCTCTGAGGGACCTGGTGATGAGGATTAATGCCTTACCAAAGGGCACTAGCGCATCGACTAGGTTTCGAACCCGTGTCATCGGATTACGAGACCACTGCTCTACCAACTGAGTTTGTGATATCTTTTAATATTTCTTTCTTTCCTTTTTCTTGTCAGTAGTATTTGCAACGTGAAATATTGATTGTTTGTCTGTTTTTTTCACTTATTTGTTCGTTTGTTGATGTTTGTTTGTTTGTCAAAAAACGCCCATTTTACAGAATTATGGATTCACCACTTTATAAATGCTTACGCATTTAGTGAATAATCATGCCCCCAACACTCCCCCCAAAAACTATACCCCTTTCAATATATGAAATATTTGACGACTTTTTCCAAAAATACGTTTGAGATTTTGCCAATTTTACGGACATCGACAATTTTGACTAAAGTGGGGGCGGGGGTCGTCACCACTGTCTCCCCTTTCAACGACCCTTATCCTTGTTTACCTCTCAATTGACTTTCTCTTTTTAATCTCGTAAGGAAACTTTTATATTCATTGGTCTTTTATTATATTTAACCGATTAGGATACACATTACGTTGTAACAATATATAAAGCAGAAGGTCATCATGCGATCCGCTTTTGTGACTCGATCTGTAACATATTTTAGGAATAGCATGGAGGGCAGACGGCAGGGACTAGGTCAGAAGTTCCTCCATAGCACCACGACCGGCACCACGACCACCATAGGAGTAATAGGCAGGGTCTGGGTGATGCCCCCCCCCCCCCCGCCCGCCCCGACGGAGAATTTAGAAAATATCAACATTCGGGCAACCGTCATCCAAGAGTCGGTAATTAAGTGCATAAATATGTAATTTTGTATATCTTAGCCATTGTATTTTGATTAGAAAATAATATTTTCATAAATAAATTGATAATTTTTTTCTTGATAGCTTACTTCGCTAGCTCGAAAAATGTAGAAAAGGGAAAATTGGTATTATAGGGTTAAGAGACATAGGTCCACCCCTCCCCCTCCCATCGTCGCCAAAATGTTATCGTATACCTATATGACGACCACGTCACATAGTCAGTAGACTCCAGAACAACACAAACATCAATAGCCCGATTTAAAAAAAAAGCATTCCTTGTTTCACAAGTTCCTTCCCATTGTAAATCAACTCCAAAATGTTGTATTCATCAAATTAAAAATTCCGAGCCGCTTCCTGATCAAGGGAGGGGGGGGGGGGAGATATATTCATTTATTGCCTTCAAAAGGTACACAGTTTCAGCGCCGAAAAGTCTAGACGCGAGAGATGTCCGTCTTATTTCCTTGAAATATATAAGCTCTTGAAATCGATGTGACAAGAATTACGAAAACATAGGTCTAATCTATGAGTAATTTTCCCCATTTGCATTGATATTCATGAAGCAATCTAATGAAGTAAACATTTTTTGGAATTATACCTATTTTCATCGCATTTTGGGCCATTAAGGGGGGATTATAATCATTACATGCATTTTATTGGTCGTTTGTTCATGGAGACAATGGCTACCGGTGGCTATATCACGGTTTTGATTATTGGATGTCTTTCTCATTCTTCCAAACACATTCTCTGTTCATGTCAGGGGTAGTTACTCTAGACTTCTGGTCTTCTGTAATAAGTGACAAAATTGTTCTCATTAAAGGCCTTGTATGGATGGTGGTAATCTTTCATCACGTATATGTCATATTCTTTCGAGTGTTTACTCAACACTGCTTATAATGAGTGGATAAATATGATTTCAAAAGAACCATCGTATATAGACGACCTAAGAAAACAAGTTATGGTATGTTTAAAATCGAAGTCGGACGTCGGGTTGAATGCCGATTTGGACGCCAAGTTGTACGTTATGTCGAACGGCGGGTTCAATGAATGCCAACTTGGATGCCAAGCTGTACGTCATCTATTAAAGCTGAACGGGTTAGACATCAACCAACCCGTTGCAACTCGTTAGTATAGTCTAGCTTTGAAAATGATATATATATATATATATATATATTTGTTTTAAAGAAGTTAACTTTTATTAAGAGTCAATAAGGGTTACCTTAAATCTCGACTCATCTCAAATAGGCCTAATGTATCTATAATCACCGCTTTCATAATCATCATCTTCGTCGTCATCGTGATTCTCGTCATCATCCCCTCTAATGAACAATCACCATCATGCATATAGCTATCTACATGTGTAGGCAGAACACACGAACCTTTCAACAAATTTACCATGAAACATTTTGAAGGTCTCAAGTTATCAATAAAAGGTGAAATGTGCCGAAGAAAATATCAAAATAATATGCATAAAATATTAGAGAGATTTAACCCCCCCCCCCCCCCCCATTCAACGCTAATTGATAAACTTCCCCATCATTCAGCTGCATAACTTGCATGATGCAGTAATTGGCTTGCAACTGCTTTGTGTCACTTCTGCTTATTTTGTCCATATTATAGGATTTGTGCACCCTTTTTCAGCCTCACCTGGAATGCACCCTGTATTATACCATTTCCTACAAGATACCTTTGAAATGATCCTCATATAACTGTTCATAATGGTTTCATAACATAATTATCTTTAGAATCTATAATAGTCTGACGACAAGATAAAGGGCCGTTTTGGCACATTGTGCAATTATAGCTACAATATAAGGATTCTTCGAACGTCATGGCAAGATGATGACGTCATGCATCTCCATTTCTTTCCCAAACTCAACTCCCTACAACCGGTGTGGCGATGAGAACTGAACATCTCCCGCACGTTTAAACTAAACTTGTATTATAAACCCCTTACAATCGCCATCCTTCTTCATCGCATCAATTCAAGTTGTGTTGTAGGGTTTCTGTATGTACCTGATGCACTCATGTTTACCTCGCTCGTAGGGAGAAGACTCTCATGATGTTTATATATTTGTGTTCAAAATCACGACTTTCCCTATAGGCATGTATATAAAACTTGTATTCTTGTGAAAGTGTTCCATTGAATCAGAATTCAGAGAGTGTTACGCTAAATGAATATCTTATTGTATTATATATGTTCTATTCTACAAGTCTAGTGATGTACACATGTACTTCGCAAAACTTGATAAACAAAAGTTTGGACAGCAGCAAAACCAAGAAAAAGAAACACCGAGTAATTAAAATGGTACTCCAAAATGTGTGAAAAAACTGAGGCTACATTGTCTACATTTGTACAAAAATGACGTAGAAAAATAGAAGAAACACTGAAATATCCTTCATTTAACCCACAAAGCATGAAATGTGGTTCGTAACTACAACTGATTGTATGGGAAGCTGTCATGCACAAATTTCTCGCTGCTTCAAGCATGACTACTGTCAGTAGTTTCTACTGTCGCAAAAATAGCTGCAGAATCAAAACGCCCTCCCCCAAATCAATGATCTTGGGGTCTTACTTGGAAAAAGCAGAAAGCAGCGAAATCGATCGACATTTGTTCAAAAATTTAACTTTAATTAATGCCTGGTATGTATTTTGAGGGGAAACCAATCATGTCGTTTTCTTTTTGATTAGTTCAGAGAAGCTAGGTGAAAGTTCCAATTTCTTTTTCTCACAGTGTTTCGTTCAGCCTGGACAGTTTTTAAGAAACTCGATCACAATTTATTTATTTTCGCCATGTCCTATTAATTGAGACAACTTACGTACAGTATCATTAAAGATCGGAAGACATCCAAATATAAGTTGATTCCTGTTGATATCTTTTAAAATAATTTTCTCAGACCTGACAAGTTCCACCCTAAAAAGATGCTCCATCTTGTGACATCATCTGTCAATCATTAGTGAGCTAACAAGAGACAGTGGTCATGTAACATCCCCTTTGCTCAGCACATGCTCACAAAAGAATTGCATTCTTTCATACAATACCTCAATCAGAGGCGGCGGAGCCGGGGGGGCAGGGGGAGCACACTGCCCCCCCCCCACTTTTTCAAGTACCCCAAAAGTGCCCCTTTTTCCATGGGAAAAGTGCCCCTTTAACTTTGTAAGAAGCGCCCCTTTTTACATAAAAGTGCCCCTATTACTTTGATATGTGCCCCTGGTAATTTTTAAAAGTGCCCCCTCTCCTTTCCACCTCTGATATGTGCCCCTTTTATTTTGACACGTACCTCTTTTCCCAGACAAGTTCCCAGTTTCCTTTGCAATAAGTGTCTATTTTCCATTCTCATAAGTGCCCTTTTTAATCTCTAGTAAGTGCCTCTTTTCGGATACGAGAAGCACCCCTTTTCACTTTTGTTAAGCGCCTCCTTCACCTCTGATAATTGCCCTATTAAAATCTTAGAGGTGCCCCTTTTACTTTGACAATTGCCCCTTTTCCTTTGTAAGAAGTGCCCCTTTCCCTTTTAATAACTACCTCTTTTCAACTCGGATAAGCGTACCTTATATTTTCACATGTTCCTCCTGTCCTTTCTTATAAGTGCCCCCTTTCCTTATGATAAGTGCCCCCATTTAACAAAGAGCCCTTCGCCTTTTCATAAATGCCCCTTTTCACCTATGAAAATAGTCGTTTTTCATTCTCCTACTAGTGCTCCTTTTCATGTCTGGTAAATGACCCTATTCAATTCTGAAAGACAATCGTTTTATTTTGAAAAGTGCCCCCTTTTCCTCCTGATAAGTGCTCTTTTCATCTCTAATAAAACCCCCTTTTATTATGACACGTGCCCCTTTTCCTTCCTAATAAATGCTCTTTTTCCTTCATAATTTTCGCTTTTCATATAAGCCCCCTTTCACCTCCAATAAATCTGATCGGTGCTCCTTTTCTTTAAACAAATGCACATTTCCCTTTATTATTAGTGCCCCTTTTTCATTCTTATAAGTGCCTCTTTCATATATGGTGTTTGCCCCTTTTCAGGTGCGATAAGTGCCCCTTTTCACTTCTGATAATTAACCTTTTTTAACAATGATACGTGCCCTTTTTCCTTTCTTATGAGGAACCTATCCCTTTTTCATAAATGCCCCTATCAAAATCTGATGGTTGCCTCTTTTCCGTCGACAAATGCCCAATTTCCATTCTTCCAGTGCCTTTTCATCCCTGGTGAGTACCCCATTTCCACCTCTGATAATAACCCTTTGTACTTTGACACGTGCTCCTTTTATTTTCTAATAAGTGTCTTATTCCTTCGATAAGTGTCCCCCTTTCCTCTCATCATTAAACGTGCCCCTAATGTCAAGCGACTAAGAGCAATATCTCCCAAAGCTCGCTCGCTACGCTCGCTCACATTTATAGATGTTATAATTCTGTTACTTATCAAAGGTCTTTTCAGTTTGCTGTTATGAAAATATGCTTATTTATAACCCGATGAGGATTGGTTTTTTCCTCTTTATAAGATGTAGTTTTCGCACTGTGACCTTACAAATCTTATATTTTTCCTCGCTCGCAAATGATTTTTTCGACCATCATACCCAACTGCAAGGTATGATGCTTTAAAAAGCAATATTTTATACGATGTATAAAGAGAAACAAATATTGAAATCATCCCTAATAATGTAATCAAATTTTAGGGTATATACCAATGTCTAAAAATAAATTATTTTCGCTTTGAGATTTCCCTTTGTAGGTGCCCTTTTTCCTCAGAAAGTGCCCTTTTTTGTTGGTGCCCCCCCCCCCCACTTTGGAAGTCGCTCCGCCGCCTCTGACCTCAATATTACCTTTCTTTTCCTGGTGATGCTTATTGTATTACAAGTTGCTATGTCAGACATGCTGTAGCATCACCAGGAAGACAAAGGCAATGATGACGTATTTTACATATGTATGGAAGCATGCAATTCTATTATGAACGTGTGCTAAGCTGTGGGAAATTACATATCATTGTCTATTCTAGAATATTAGTTTAGTCTGACATGTCTGACATAGCAACTTATATGTTGCTATTGTTTGTGGTATTGTAACAGGTGGTCGACTTCTGCAAAGATACATACCACTTTGTCAAATTAGCTCATTGAAGACTGACAGATGATGTCACAAGGGGAATGAGATCTGGAGGTTTTTGGGGTGGAGCTTAGCAAGTTTGAAAAACAAATATTTAAAAAATATTTAAAAATCTATGAAACAAATTCAGAAGTTAACATATCAAAATATGAGATGTATACAGGACTGCACACCAACAGGAATACACTTGTATTTCGATGTCATGGGCCCTTTAAGCACGTCTGACATAGCAAGTCCTACGTTGGTATTGTATGGTCTATTGTAAACAGGTGGTCAGCGCTGCTGAAGCTATACCACCGTCTCTTGTTAGATGACTAATGTTTGACAGATGATATCACAAGATGAGTGAGAATATGTCATGTTGAAAATCTTTTTTTTTTTTTTTTTTTTTTGGGGGGGGGGGGGTATTACCTTCCATAGAATTTCTGATATCAAAGTGACAAAAGTTACGAGATGCCTTCTACTCTTTCTTTCTTTCATTATCTCTTCACTCTTTCTCCTCATCCCTCTTTCTCGTGTCTCCCTCTCTCTTTCTCCCCCTAACCTCTAGCTCATTCTCGTTCAACTGTCAACCATCTCCTAATCTCTTTCTCTAGTCTCTAGATTATAGATTGAAGACTGCATGAGAAATTTAATAAAGGGAGGGGAGGGCAGGAGGGGGGGGGGGGTGGGAGTTATCTGACATGTGAATATAGGATGAATCACACATAGCATTAGACATTTTACTTTTTTTTTATAGTAAAAAAGAAGAAATATAGAAATATTAGAAACAAAAACAAGCAGGAAAATGATGCAAGTTAAAAGCTGAGCAACATATACCTAGCCGATTCATGTTTGATTGAGTTTGTTGAGAGTTGGATGTTCGGACACTTAACATTTTCTATTTTGCCTCTGGATTTAACGAAAAATATTAATCAAATAGCAGTACGGTAAGCATATAGATATTTGTCCTTAATAATGTTTTCAAACATAACTAAGTCTTAGAAGATTTATGAAATATAATTTGTCAAATTGCTGTTTTAAATTAACTGTCCCGATACACAACCTGTCCGGACACACATGCCCAAATTCATAAAGGAGGTTTGAGTGCGTCATATGATGCACATAAACCTAGGTTTGTCAACAAACCTCCTTTGTGAATTCGGGCTACAATGTCTGGGTATACTGCACTAAATCTACAGGTATGCAGAAATGTAATACATAAGGTATCGTTTTTTATTGATTAATAGTGCTGTGTGGCAGGTAAATAATTCAATATTTTACACAAGTTAAGCTTGCTTGCTAAGGATGATTTAAAAGGAACATTTCATACATGTAAAGGTTTCATAAGACAAGTACATGTAAAGGCAATCACATAATTTGTTCACTTGTCATGCCATTTCTTTTTTCTATTTCTTTTTTAAACACATTATATTTCTTTCACTGGAAATGATAACTTTCAATTCTGAAGTAGCAACTCACTCAGGACTTTGCTATGGGAAGTTGATAAGTATCAAATAAAAAGAAAGGTAAGCAAATTGAAATAAATGATGGAATGATGTACAAATTACTTTGATTCATGTTTCAGGTTAGGCCAATACATTCAAACACAGAGCGCATGAAAAGAGAATTTCTCACAATTTCATCAGATTTTCTATGAAGTCGCAAACACATTTTATTCAGCCCAAATTGCTGTCAAGAAATTGCATCCTTTTTTTGAACGTTCATAACTGGTAAAACTAGCTAAACGAATTATGCATGTCAATTTTAAAATGATTACCGGTAACAATGTTTGTAGTTAAAATGTACAAAGACAAAAAAAATATACTTTTTGATATACTTGTATAAACATGTGGATTATTTACAGATGAACGACATGTAAAAAGCTTACCCATAATTTCACACTCAAATACTGACAGGGCATAGTTTTACTTGCGTGTACAATGCAAGGACGCCATGGATGCATGTGAAGTTAAAGGTATAGGTCAGTTTGGGTCACGCGATTGCATTGTGAAAGAAACGTTGTGGAATCGGTCAGGAAAGGTTAATCATTTAGCATATAAGTATTGGTGTGTACTGCAAGGTTCTGGAATCATCAAAATGATAAGAAACTCGGCCAAGTCTTGGTAAAACTACAAGCACTGTACACAGCAAGATGTATATGGGACTACGCGACACGTGCGTGATATCTATCCAGTCCAGATAGATATAATAATTTACCAAATATATCAATTTGTAGGCAGTTTCCCGGCAAAATTTGTATCATCACGTATTAGTCAAAACATATTCTTTCACATGATTGGTATTAGAGCTTCCATTTCATTTTTTGAGAGGGGGGCGTTTCCAAAACTAGTCTATACCTTTAACACAGATACGCACAATGTTCTTAGTCTGGTAAATTGCCCTTGACTTAACATTATAAATACACTTTGACAAGAATATTTTGTTAAAATATCTCTTTCTGAGAATTGACAAGGGGAATGTGATAAACAAGAAAATATAGATGCTTGTTTTCTTGCGGTCACGGTTCAAACTATAGCTCCTCTGGCATACTGGTAAGTCAATATTTGTATACTATACCTAATAGCACTTGAAAACATCACTGAGCATCAAAGTAGTAAAGACAAATATGCAGAATATATGCTGGCAAGATTTGTTTCTTCTTCATTTATTACACTCTTGTGGAAAGGCAGATTAAACACAAAGATTGTCAGAAAACTAATTGTACTCACAGTGGAATGAGGTTTTAAATGTGCAATAAACATAATTCACAATAAACTGCTTGGAGACCTTCATTCAAGTAGTGCTTGTTCCTTGTGCATCTTAAAGCAGTATTTTGGGGACATTCCTACTTTGTTTGTTTGTGATGGAGCATTTTCCTTTCAAACGCTCTTCAGTTTGATTTCAATCCGTCAAACCTACAGTTGTAAAAACTGACTTTAATAAAAGGTTTGAATTTTTCCACAACTTTTTACTCTCTCAAATTTCAGTAGAGTTGTTTATCAGCAACCATCCACTTGAAATCACATTACTTCAATCACTTCGTTCAGGTACACGCAAATGGATACCACTAACTTTAATAAGTAAATAAATGAAAATAACACAAAATGCAGAAGTACATGGTTCATCTAATACTACTACTACTACGGTACTACTACTAATAATATAATAAATAATAATAGAATCCAAGTAGTTTATCAAACATTTTTATTATTATATCCTACTTTGGAATAACAACGTAAATATTTATTTGCATATACATGTAAACTTTGGTCAATAAACAAAATATGATTACATAGACAGTATGGTAAAATATGAATGTAAAGCAATGACATATCTTACAATAAAATTGGAAGTCAATGTACAATTTTTTCTGATGGAAAGCAGTGAAAAAATACTTGTTTATTAAAGTAAGTGAGCTATTTGGCTCAGGGAAGTTCAAAACAGCTCTGAAACCCCCCCCCCCCCCCCGAGGAATCATAAAATAGGAAACCCATTGAAAAGAAATAAACAAATGAAAAAGTAATTTTCACATCTTTGCATAGTTTGTGAATTACAGAACGGATTCCTTTTTTTGAATGTTTTTATCAGGGGCCATTTTCTGAAAACTATTTTATCTTGTTTATTAGGAAAAACTAAATTGTGACATTTGCTCACAATTTTTTTAAAGAATAAAAAATGCTTATATTGAATTTCATATGCCATAAATATGTGTCATTTTCTCCTGGAAGTACAAAATCGTTGATAAATGATCATGGCAAAGATAATGTTCTAGTCTTTTCTTGGCTACATGCACACAAAAAAACTATTTTGCTCCTCACTGTTTAATCAAATTACTGGTATACATATATCACTAATCCCAGTCTCCCCCTTTTTTTCTAATACAGGTAAAATATGTTGCCTCTTATTCTGGAGAATAAATCAACATATCTTTTACAACCATGAACATAAAAAGGTATTCACCTCTTAATAAGACATTTTGGAAACAAACATTTACAGTCAATGACTTTTTTAAACTTTCTTGTACACGTAACATTTTAGGCCTATCAGAAACTTATTTCCAATGATTCAAGATGTTGCCAACTAAATGACTGAAAAACATGACCAACTACCTTGCAAAATGCTACCTGAAATTACAAATCTTTGTAAAAAGAATCGTCTTCATAGAACCATCAATGCATATAACGTAATTCACTGGCTCATGCATAAAAGACAAACTTACTCAAAAGAATGAGTCCCCCCAAGTGCAATAATACAAGCACCAATCAGTTAACGCATGGAAATTAATGCAATTTGCTTACTATCTTTTTATATGTCAGATAAACTTAAGATAATATCTCAATAAATCTAATGAGAAATAAATGAAAAAAAAATCTCTTCTTTACCTTATCATTAAATAACAATAGGGATCCTGTAAATCATCATGTACTGTACTCGTTCATATTCCTGGTTTATGGCAATGACCTTATATTCTATTTGACTTTAAAAACAACATAAACATAACATTCTTTTCTCCAGAATATGTAGGATGTTTCACTCTATCAAAAACAACACATGCACAGAAAACGACAACACAAAAAAAAGTTTTTCTCAAAACAGAAACGGAACAAATAAAGAATACTTCACTATGCATCAAAATGTGTCGTAAAAATTTGTAACAGCCATTGCAAATTTTCTCGCAAGCAATCATCAAAAAGAATTAAAGCTGATTGTTTGCATAATTTGGTGCTTGATTTTCAAAGAGAAAACGTCTTCACTCTGCGTTGAAACCTTTAGTGGCTCCTCCGTATTACACATGTTTTTATGGACAAAAATTGTATCACTGTTCATTTATCTTGACTCTTGATTATGGAAGAAGAATCAATTACCTCAACTGTGCTTTAACCCCTTAAATGGTGTCTGTTTGTAGAAGACATACATGTAGTTATCATTACAATGTGATACTGACAAGACAGGCATTCCAGATAACCCACTTACTAGTTGCAAGTTTTCAGAGCATCATGATGCATTACCACCATCTTATCTTCCATGGTTGCTATGGTTACTCATCTTACCAATCTATCTGACGAGCATGTTGCCCCTCCCGAGACCACGCCCTAATCCAATGTGAGCAGGCTGTGCACCGAGAGCAGGGAAGTCATCATCGTCCAGGGACGGAGGACCAGAGCTACCGTTCTCTATAGATGTAGTCTGCTGTGGGTTACAACAATTAAGGGAACATAATTATACAGGGTAAAGAAAGAATTACTAAACAAACAAAAAGTTACACTACAGTGCGTCCCATAAAAAATGAAACAGAGAAATATCTATCTTTTGTCATAACTTAATCACAATTATAATTAATAGATAACACATATTTGTAAAGCTTAGATCCTCCTCTTTCATTTGATGCAACTCATATGATGCATATTTCACGCATGAGTGCTTAAAAACAATTTGAAGAGAGGAAACAAAAAAATCATTACGGGGGCGGTATCTGAATTTCAAGAAGAAAATCACATTTCTAGAAATTTTGATTGCTGCACATACATATGACACTTTAATCAGGAAAAATGAGCCAGGAATAACAAAGTTCTGTTTGTTTAAAATAATGCTTGCATTTCCATAATTTGATTAAACAAGTTCTTTTACACTGGCTGCCTGCCGTAGCAACACACAGAGTTGACAAAAAGACTTAACTCTGTTTCGTTGACGATCAGCCATGCATCAAGTCTTTGGTCTTCTCAACCTAAACCCCTTCCCCATCATAGGTGGAATATCCAGCCAAATAATTGCAAAGGGGAACATAATTCTGTTCAGTTTTTGTTGTTGGAAGTCACTGCTTCAAAAGGTTTCGAGTCTTATTCACCAATGAAACAAACAAAACATAATGCAATTGCAGGTTGTTGACAGAAATGATCTTAATGATTTGGCCTTGTACCACATCTGGTTCCTCTCACCAGACAAACTTTGGAATGGGCATTCACCAATGTCCACTGGAAATGCGTTGGCAACGCGGTTGTCACGGTATGCTGATGAGCGTACACTCGACCGTCAGCAGAGGTCATTCTTGTCTCAGCACGACCTCATACATGATTTGCATATAAAAATGTCAGAATTCTAAAATGAACTTCTAATTCTGGATTCTAGATAAATTTACCTGTTGTCCCCAAGAGCTTTGTGCCAGGCCACCAGGCTTGGGTGAGGCTTGATTCTGCTGGGAGGCACCCCATAGATTAGCTGCCATTACACGACCCTTGACCTGACCTCTGCCTAAACCAGCCACGGCTGATGGTTGAACAGGTGCTGAATGAAATAGAAGATGGGACTGGTACTAAAACACACGTAAGAAAATCAGTGAAGCATACAATGGACACTGCCATTTGCAATATTGGACAGGATTTGTTTTTTTATTTTTCTGAGCTGCACTAATGTAGCCCATCCAAGTAACCCTACAGACCTACATGTACTATCCAAATATTTTGTAACTGTTGAGACAAGCCTATCTAGCAAGTTGAAAGAATATTACTCCTGCTAGCATGATATGATTAGAAAGAAGAAAATAAAATCATGATTTAAGCTAAAATTTTGGAACTCAAATAAGACCCACCACCTAAGTATTCCTTTACCATTACAACGTAACAGACCAAAGCGCTTACGGTTTTATTTCTAGCCCTATCACTTCTTGATTCAAGTTTAAATATTGGTGAAAAATGTTGCCCGTTAATCCTCATTTCAGGTCATCACACTGATGTACCAATGTCTGGTAAATGTACACGCCATGTCTTTGGACTCGGCCAGGTCCCTCTCATTGTATGTGTCATTCAGCATGTCACAGCTCTGTAGGTAGTCCATGGTCTGATGGCTCTGCCCACAATCACAGTCTGGTGCAGTGTCTATACATCCCTACTTGCGCTTCATTTGCCTTGAATCTCCCCATGCCTGTACGCTATTACACGTTATTGATTGCACATAAAATCAACGAGTGATGACGACTCGGCCTACCTGCTGTAGCAGCGTTAACCTGGGGGTCAGGGGTCGGGATGGTGTCATGTTGCTGCTGCTGAAGCTGCTGGTGGCGCTGTTGAGCTGCTGCGACTGCCTGGGCTGGTTGCCGTGGTAACCTCATCTCCATCTGCTGCTGGGTACGGGTGTGGCCGACAGCTCGAGGAGCACCCCTTCCTTTTGCTTGTGGTAGATTTTGTGACCCACTAGAATAGTAAATTCACAGAATGACAATTTATAATCCATTAGCTTCAGAAGAGAAAATGAAAAGCGTGAATAGTAAAGTAGACTTAACATAAAAAAAGTATGACTTTGGAAAACGGATGACTAAAAGAAGTCAACAAAGTTAAATCTATATTTGCAGCAAAAATTAATGATTTTATTTAAGCATAACCCATGCACAACTGACTATTGAAGTACCTTCCATATTATTGCGATGCCGAATGTGAATTTGATCTCCTTCCAAGGCTTTTACATCCACTGTGATTTCTTTCTCTTATAATAATAATAATTATAATATGTCTTGTTTACCCAAGGTAGCCTGATCAGTATTCATATTGTTCACCCTGAGGACCCTGCAATCATATCATTAACCCGGCTTTAAACTGAGCTACCAAGAATCCCCTCAAAGAATAAAGAGCTATTACTTTCAACAGCCATGCTTTGTCTCACATGCACCCCATGGTAATAGTTTTAGGAAAAACACAGCTCAGTGCTTATTGATATTTCATACCAAGATTATAGACTGTGGGGCAAGGGCCAGTTACACATCTAAAACAAAAGTTTCGTAGTCCCATCATTGGCAGTCGACCAAACCAGTATGAAAAAATAAAGAAAATTATTACAAACATATTTACCGTTTGTTCTCCTCATTTTCTTTACGGGTTTTCTTGAAAACTAATTAAAGATAATAATTATGTTGCCTCCTAATATTCGTGGGTAATGTGCCGGGAAATCGGAGGTGTGTCCAATTCAACCAATCACGAGGCGGAATTTTCCCTAAGTCATGGTCCTCGTTCGCTACAAAGAAACATCTGACAACCAAAATGGCGGATGACGCCGTTGAAGCTCCGTCACCGGCACCAGATATAAAGAAGTGTGTTATTCACTTCCCTACTGTAAATAATGTTGTTCTTAAAGAATTTTCAGCAATAACTTGGTCCAAAGCTTTGGCTGTTGCAGAGATTTTAAAATATACGGAAGGAGAAAAGTGTAAAATTGCGACGGGTTTCTAGACTGTGGGGCAAGGGCCAGCTAGTTTACACATCTAAAAAAAAAGTTTCGTAGTCCCATCATTGGCAGAGAAATCTAACTATACTAAATGATTGTGATGAAGTTGCTGATGAAAAAACACTTTTGTTCTCCAAATTTCGTACACCCGTTAATGAGATAATCCGCTAATTAGTTTATTGGATTTTAACAAGATTTCCTTGAAAAAGACTAGCGCCAACTATGGTAAATAAGCCATTGCCGATTCAAAAGGCTTCAAAGTTGCTATTTCTTGATTATTTTTTTGCAAAATGTTTATTTCAGACCTCCATGAGACTTCTTCAGGTGTGAATTTTCTTCGCAATTTATTCATATTTATGGTGTTGGTGCACTTGAAAAAAGACTAATTGCAATTTTCCATGTTTTTTTTTTTTATTTCAGCACGTCATATCAAGACGAGTCTTGTTTAAGCCCCAGTTATGTAATTTCTTGCATCTTGTTTAAGTTACCATCTGTTTGTATATTCATGTCACTCATTTAACTCTTCCTTTTTTCTCTATTTCTCTCTCTCTCTCTTATCTGTCTGTCTTTCTCTCTCTCTCTCTCATCACACACGTTTTTTCTTCTCTTCATGTCTCCTCTTAAAAATCTTTTTCTTCCCCTGTTGTTTTCTCCTTACTCTTCCTCTCTCCTTCATCATATGTTACCTTATTTAATTCAACATGTCTTATTGAGTTTCATCAACTGTGCAAACTCCTTCCAATCAAATCATCAATATTGTTGCTTTTAGTTTCTTTTCCACTTCCCCAAAAAATATATTGCTGTTCAAAACTTTGTTAATACTAATACTAGGTAGTACTAGACAGCAACACTGCTCATGGTCTGCATAGCATCAGTTTAGAACAATACAAATTTCAAAGAGAAACCTAACAACAAATTCATACCAAACTGCCAAATAAATTATATTCTTCTCTGTTTAATTTGATTTCATTCATTATGTAAAATGTATTACCGCACTACCATTTTGTCAATGACATTTATCTACAAGTAGCTTATTACCGGGTACTTTTTCTAATACCAGTACTTGCCACTGCCAGTGAAATCAGAACTATGGTACATGTATGTTGTAATTTACAAATGCAATTTAAATTGAACTGCAAAGATTGTTAACAGTTTTTACATAAATATTGATGGAATTGAAATAAATTATGAAACATTGATAAGATGTGTCTAGTCATTTGTTGTCTTTTTTTTAGGGGGGGGGGGGGTCAGAGAAAATGTCCTAAAATACGTTGATAGAAAAATGGCCAAAAAGCTGTTACTGTTGAGGAATTCATACATTTTAAATATTTGGATTAGAACAAGTGTCCAAAGAGTGTGATGGAAAGTTTGAAACGACCCATACATTTGAACGTAACAAAGTTTTATATTTGACTATAAATCTTGGCAATGCTTCAACATGGCAAAATACATGTATGCATAATAAATAATAAATATCCATATTATTATTATTATTATGAAACAAATGAGCAGGCAATGCAAGTACAATAGTACATTACTGTAAGTGATTACTGGTAATATTACTGTTAGCGAAATAATTCATTTTGCTTTCCTTGATACAATTCTTATCAATTAATCAATATAATTATCAGGTCTGGAATAAATAGGGAACTGTAGGACATCGTTTCCTTGACATTTGAAGGGAAATTTTTGCCTCTTGATGAAATAAAAATTGGAACAGTTTGTAACAATCAAACCTTGGGAGATTAATTTTGGCATCCCAGAGAAAAATTTGTATTGTATTCCTAGGAAAAAAAACATTTTTCCAGCTCTGAAATTATATCTTTAGTATATTTTTATATTACAGGTGCACATAATGTATATGTAAAACACCCCAGTCGACCCATACATTTGTATATGTCTATTCATGAAAGGTTGGTTATTTTGTACAAATTTACAAAGGAAACGTAGGGATATAAAAATAGTGCTCAATTTTTTTTTAAATCCCCAAATTGAATAAGAAATATCAGAGAAAAAGTTTCCCAATGATCTTGCCTTTGTTCATTTTAATTTTGTCATATATAGACTATTTGTTGTTATCAATAGAACCAGTTAATGTTGAAAAATCTGCTGATAAACAGCAACAAATATTGCATACATTTAGTGCTCAATATGAACGGCGTAACTTTTATACTGATGGTCTCAAATAGGTCCAACAAATCAAAGCTGGCAGATGAGCGCCGAGATTGTAGACTCCTACACAGATTAGGTTGTGGAGGGATATCAGATGGATCTGGGGAAAAAGGAAGATAAAAACAAAGCTCATATCAAAAATTGGCGATAGCTTCGCTGTCATTTCAAAAATTTCAGATAGCTTTGGCGTCTTTTAAAAATTCTTTAAATGTTTCAAAAACAAAAATTCATATTTATAGAGGGTCTAGTCTACAAAGTACAAGTTATTTTGAAAAATTGACAATAGCTTCGCCGTCTTTTCTATTTAAAAAAGTCAAAAATTAAAATTGGTGATACTGATAGCTTGACAGCCGCCATGTCTATCTTCATGTTAGAAAAAGTGCCCCTTGTCTAAATAGGCTTTGTATTTTGACCCCTAGTGTGCAACTCTAATGGCTTAATGCACCGATTACAAAAAATGTAAACAACACAGCACATCCCAGCAGAAAATATAAACCAGTTTAAAATAATGCTGTTCTGACCAGGCCAATAAGTTAAACTAACTAGGAAGGCATGAATGAAGGGCCTAAATCTAGGCCTAGCCCATAGGCCTAGAGCCTAGAGGGTCTAGACTCTAGATATCTAGATCTAGGATCTAGACCCTAGATCTAGTCTAGACTAATTAAATTTAAAGTTTTTTTTTTATTAATGAGGCTAGGTCTAGATCAACATCGAAGGCAGGGCCTTAATTTTTGCTGGGTTATCATGGTTATTGCAAACAAAGAGATTGAAACTCACCTTCAAATTCAGTCTTGTCAGAATCTCGAGGTATTTTACGGAGAAAAGTGCAAAATTGCGACGGATTTCCTTGCCAATGTCGCCCGTATTGAACCGTATAGCCTACAGCGACAGTACCAGTACCAGTGCAGTTTGCACTGCACTGCACTGGTACTGTCGCTGTACGGTTCAATACGGGCGACATTGGCAAGGAAATCCGTCGCAATTTTGCTCTTTTCTCCGTCCGTATTTTTCAAAATCTCAGCAGAAGCAAAAGCTTTGGACCATTTTGTGTCTGTAAATTCTTTCAAAACGACATCATTCACAGTCGGGAAGTGAATAAAACACCTCTTTATCTCTGTGACGAAACTTCATCGGCGTCATCCCCCATTATGGTTGTTAGATGTTTCTATGTAGCGAACGAGGACAATGACGTAGGGAAAATTCCGCCTCGTGATTGGTTGAATTGGACACACCTCCGATTTCCAGGCACATTACCCACGAATATTAGGAGGCAACATAATTATTATCTTTAATTAGTTTTCACGAAAAACCGTTAAGAAAATGAGGAGAACAAACGATAAATATGTTTTTAATAATTTTCTTTATATTTTCATACTGGTTTGATCGACTGCCACTGATGGGACTACGAAACAACACAATACAGTGACTTGCCCTACAGTCTATTAGGAGCAAACTGCAAAACAGGACTGAACATGCCTCACACAGTCACGTTTGAGGTATGTCAAGAAAGTGCAGATGACAGTCAAGAAACTGACTACTGGACGTTAGTACCAACCAGCCAACTAACAGCGAAATACCATATCAATGTATGGGCGCAGAGCACAGCCTCCTCCCTTTTTGAACAACAACCTCAAAAGACCTCTACCACGAGCGGGTTTGACAGGATAGCGCAAAAAAAAAAAAAAAAAAATGACAGGGATCGGTAATCTAACATAATATTATTATCTACCCCTTTTTTGCTGTTGGTTTTTTAAGAAGAATTTGAAGAAATATATATACACGCATATTATGGAAGTGTATATACATAAATTTGAATTCAAAACAAATTTTGTATAGTATTCACCAATAATGGTCATAAACTGACTGACTTGCCTAAATCAACAACAACAACAACAACAACATGCCCCTAGATGACCTTTGGCCTACAATTATTGACAAGGTATACAAGATAAATTATCACTTGATTGATAAATCATGCCAAGTTGAATTGAAATCAGCCAAACAGAACTGGGAATAATGGGAACTGATGCCTATGTCTCACTCCTACTATGCAGGCAGCATGTATCAAATACCTGCTTACCCATTAGCTCCTTCTCCTTCTGGGCCCCAGTACTCTCGGGATCTGTCGGTCTGAATCTCTGAGAAAAAAAAGAGCATACAACGAATCAGTGAAAAAAATACACGGGGCTCGGGCGATTTAGCCCCCGAAATGCTAAAAAGAGCCCCCGAAAGTCATAAAAGAGCCAAAAAAAATTTGCATAGAGTTCATGCAAGCAAGCTTAAAAAGTAGCACCCGAAATTTTTAAAGTAGTTTTTTCCCTGCAACGAATCAAAGGTCATTCCCTTCTCTTGGCCATAAAGTAAACCAGAGCTTGTTTTTATAACAGAGTTGCGATTGGTAACAAATAGTCTGCAATTGATATCAATGGCATCTCCCATCTCTTTATAGTATGGAGATGCGATTGATATTGATTGCAAATTATTTGTAATCAATTTCAACTCTTTTGTAAGATGGGGTCCCAGACATCACATATCTGGTCCTGTCAATAAATTACACACTTCCTAGTCATTTATCAGGTGGGCTGTATCTAATACAGACCACCTTATATTTTTGTTAAAATTGCCTTTATTATTCTTTATTATCAGGTGGGCTGTATCTAATACAGACCACCTTATAATGTTGTTAAAATTGCCTTTATTATTATTTATTTATTATTTATTTTTCTTATTTTGACCCACTTTTTTGTTAACCAGATAACTTTGAATTGGTTCAATCAAATACCTTGAAATTTAGCACACATATGTATAGGCATATGGACAAAACGCGGTAAGGTTTTCAACCTTGACCTTGACTGATGACGTCATCTAGGCGCCATTTTGTGAAATTTTCTGAAAATGAACTCATGATCATATCTTCATAACCAAAAGGTATTTCTCATTCATATTTATCATGATCAAGGTCAATATTAGTCCGGTAAATTTCAGGTAAAAAAACGCGCGCGTGCGCGTACGTCCGCGCGTCAATGCGCGCGCAAAATTTTTAAATGCTCAAAATCGTCTCAAATTTATTTTGCATACGTTTCAGGTCATTTTAAGCATTTTATAAAAAATCGCGCGTACGAGCATGCGCGCGCGTTTTCGCGCGTAACACCATTAAAAAACATAGAATAGCCATTTTTTTTTCTTTCATGATATTTCTCATATTTTTTCAAGGAATTTGATTCCATGTTTATCTCTTTATGACCATTATTAACAAGATGAGCGTAAATTCAAGATAAATGTCAGTGCGCGCGAGGTCTTTTAATACATAGCATATATGGGCAAAAACATGCCTGTACAAAATCCGTTATAGCTCTCTGGAATGCACCGGGATCCTCAATTTTTTTTCATATTAAGATAGAGTATGAGTCGGAAATATGATTCCATGTCTCATTTGGCCATTAAGTGTATCGTGACATCATCACAATGGCCTTGGAACTCAAAATACGAATTTGCATATTATGACGTCAGCATATTTATGTAAAATTGATTGTATCTCTGTAAATATTGATCAATTTTCTTCAAAATTTCGATATGTTGTAGCTAAGACAATTCTCTACAAGGTCAGTAATAACCATTTTTCATTTTGATGACGTCATCATAGTGAAAATTTTGATGAAAGGCCTCATGTCAAAAACTTCATAATTTGCGTGTTATGCCTATAGAAGGTGAATTTAGTTCACGTTATGAATCTACATGATATTGTTTTTTAAGAATTTGTAAGCAGTATGTCGCTTATTTTTGCTCTATTTTGTCTCAAATGTTAGTTGACCAGCCCACCTATACTTGTTCCAAACAAGTATTATATGTCTAGTTTATTTTTCTTATTTTGAACCACTTTTTTGTTAGCAAGATAACTTGACAATGGCTCAATCAAATAACTTGAAATTTGGCACACATATGTATAGGCATATGAACAAAGCAAGGTAAGGTTTTTAACCTTGACCTTGACTGATGACGTCATCTAGGCGCCATTTTGTGAAATTTTCTGAAAATAAACTCTTGATCATATCTTTATAACCAAAGGTTATTTCTCATTCATATTTATCATGATCAAGGTCAATATCAGTCCGGTCAATTTCAGGTAAAAAAACGCGCGCATGCGCGTACGTCCGCGCGTCAGTGCGCGCGCAAAATTTTAAAATGCTCAAAATCGTCTTAAATTTATTTTGCATACGTTTTAGGTCATTTTAAGCATTTTATAAAAAATCGCGCGTACAAGCATGCGCGCGCGTTTTCGCGCGTAACACCATTACAAAACATAGAATCGCCATTTTTTTTCTTTCATGATATTTCTCATATTTTTTCAAGGAATTTGATACCATGTTTATCTCTTTATGACCATTATTAACAAGATGAGCGTAAATTCAAGATAAATGTCAGTGCGCGCGAGCTCTTTTAATACATAGCATATATGGGCAAAAACATGCCTATACAAAATCCGTTATAGCCCTTTGGAATGCACCGGGATCCTCAATTTTTTTTCATATTTAGATAGAGTATGAGTCGGAAATATGATTCCATGTCTCATTTGGCCATTAAGTGTATCGTGACATCATCACAATGGCCTTGGAACTCAAAATACGAATTTGCATATTATGACGTCAGCATATTTATGTAAAATTGATTGTATCTCTGTAAATATTGATCAATTTTCTTCAAAATTTCGATATGTTGTAGCTAAGACAATTCTCTACAAGCGCAGTAATAACTATTTTTCATTTTGATGACGTCATCATAGTAAAATTTTTGATTAAAGGCCTCATGTCAAAAACTTCATAATTTGCGTGTTATGCCTATAGAAGGTGAATTTAGTTCACGTTATGAATCTACATGATATTGTTTTTTAAGAATTTGTAAGCAGTATGTCGCTTATTTTTGCTCTATTTTGTCTCAAATTTTAGTTGACCAGCCCACCTATACTTGTTCCAAACAAGTATTATATGTCTAGTTTCTGAATATTATTGCATTTCAGATCTCACATGAGAGGAATTTTCTCCTACATCAAACATGTTATGCCTATCAATAACACAATTTCCTCAAAGATTTTATAAGAGACATTTTAATTTTCTGTGAAGTCAAGAAAGTGAGACACAATCTTAACCTCTAAAACAAATTATTTTACAAAACATTACATGATTTACCTTGCATCCTTTGAAAACCTTGTTGAAAATGGTTATACATTAAATCTATAAAGAGGAGATTATAGGAACAGCAGAAGAGATTGAGATAAGAGCTGCTGACAAAGACAGATATCATACACAATGAAAAGAGAGAACAAGAGAGGGGAAGAGAGAGAGAGAGAGAGAGAGAGAGAGAGAGAGAGAGAGAGAGGAGGGAGGAGTAGGGAGAGGAGAGAGTATGTAGCCCATTTCTACCAACCTTCATCCCAATTTTCAGAGGACTCATGATGGTAGTCTTCAGATCGTCGGTATGATGGAACTTTGGTGTAGCCTCTGCAGTAAGTATTATTGATATCATACCCTGCAAACATACAAACATACAAAATACACATTACAGTATGTCTCAAAGTGTGACCAAGATCAAGGTAGAGGTGTTGACTGTTGATCTGACTCAGACTGGCCGTGAGTTCATGGCCTGGTGCAGCACTAATGACCTTCAGTCAGACATTCATCTACATTTGCCACTCTTAACCCATGTTTTGAATAGGTACCTGGCAAGAGGGAATTCCTTGCCTTCAGCGATGTTTGTTGAGTTGCACAGCACCAGATTTACATTGTTCATAACCATATATATGATTTATGTAATGTAAAGACTACTCATTATGATTTCCTTCTTCTCATCCTTTCCTCCCCTTTTTTTGTTGGCTTTCTAACCCCTCTCTCTTCATGGAGCCTTATTCTGGAAACAATATTATATTTCATGTTCAGGGGGAAACAACGTTAGTTGTCATAACAAACTAAAACTGTTCAGAACTAACACTTACCATTGGTGCTTGCATATTATGTCTCTTTACTTTACACGAACGCAGCCAGCTTTGCACAGAATATTAACCAATGATTTGTCCTAATTTAGAATTATTTAGGACAATTAACATCATTTTTTTTTATCTTGATAATTTTTATTGGTCAGAAAACACAATGATTTACAAACTATGCGTTACATCGTTTTGCACAAAAATAATGAATAATCATATTGTTTCACACTTACAATCTTGTGGTTTCACGTTTCAGTGTAACATTAAAAAACATAGCATGATACTTCTTTATACCCCGGCCGCACAGACGATACGACCACCAGACCGACACTAAATGGAAAGAGAGAGACCAAGAAGTAAAGAACATTTATAGCCCTTCTCTCCCCCGCCGGTCCGTAGTCGGCCCGGCTGCACCGCTGGGGCATAATAACGCATGATATAATCTGACCAAATACACCACAACATGAATACCGTAATTAACGTTGTATAAACTGCCCTCGTGTATTAACCGCACCCCTCTTTTTCGCCCTTAAAAAAAAAAAAAAATGAAAAAAAAAAAATGAAAAAACAGAAGGGGACCTAGGATAGAACCTTGTGGTACACCATGTAATAGAAGAAAAATTGGAGGAATTATTATTATAAACTACATATTGAGATCTATCAGAAAGATTACTTTCAAACCAAGATGACAGACAAATTTGAGTGTTATTCTAGTTTCCTAGTGGTGATTCAACACACCGATTACTGATCTGGGAGACATTGCCAGGTGGAGGGGCATAAATCAATACTTTAAAAAATGATTTTTTTTTTGGTGTACCGTGTATAAACCGCACCCCCGATTTTGAATTTTTTTTTGGCGGCAAAAAGGTGCGGTTTATACACCATTAATTACGGTAAAACAAAAAAATGTAACAAAAACAAATAAATCTATCCCCTGAAACGTTTTGCACATAATATATAACATTATCATTATGCAACACGGAAATACTTGTTGATGTTTTGCCACTTTGCCATATGCTTCTCAAAATTGTTTTCCTTTTTTGCAATAGCTTCTTCAGTGGATTTATAAGACAAAATATAATTATTAAAATGTTTCAAACTAGGTATACTCTCTTGATATTTACAACGTAGAATGAACTGTTTACCAAGTAAATTAAATAAATTAAAAGCTGAGGTGGCTTGACTTTTTGGTTCGGTAATTCCTAATAAAATGATTTGGCCTGTAAGAAAATAATCGGGATTAAAATCAGTCACTCTTCTGCGTAGCGCATTCCAAAAGGCTGCAATCTTAGGACATGTAAAAAATAAATGGTCCATTCATTGTCTCAAGTGTCGCATTGCAAAAAGAGCACAGCGAGCTATTTTTTCTTCCTATACGTGCCAGCCATTCATTAGTTGGGATTAGATTTATTCAAAATTTTAAAGTGTGTAATTCAGAGTCTGGAGTCAATTGTAACATTTGCTGGTAGAGTGAAGAGATTTGACACTTGTTGCTCATTCATATTATACAGCTCATTGAAACAAGTAAATATTTTAGAAATTTCTGGGTTATTAAGTCTTAGAAAAGTACGATAAAGTTGCTTCGTCATTATATTATGGATTTGTTTGAATTCGGAATCACAGAAAATAGTAGGAAAATCTCTTAGATCTTTAACGAGATGGTGATAGTTTTGCTGCAAAAAGAAATGCTTCCATGCTCTTTTTTATAACAATCTAGCAATACAAAGTACTCAGTGAATTTTAAATCCTTTTCTTTACAGTCTTTCCATTGAAGTGGACGTCCAAATTCATCTAACATATCTGCAATTTTTACAAAACCCTTTTCTTTTATTTCTGGTTTAAATATAGATTTTCCGTTTGATATGATAGTTTTGTTATTTCAGATACATTGGTTAGCAATATCGGTTTTTCTATTCAAAAGACTCCATGTTTCTAAAATTTCCCTGAACCATTTTGACATTTCAATGTTTAAATATTTAATATCAAAATTACAATAAAAAATATATTCTCCGCCAACTGGTGACAATAATTCTAAGCATATGTTTTTCCAACCTATAGAATTTGATGTGAAAAGTCTTGTCACCCATTTAATTGTTAGCGTGATGTTCCGACCAGGTGGTCTTTTTCATGCTGTATGTTTTAAACGTCCTCAAACAAAGGAATCTAAAATGAGCTTGTGTTTTGACCCGTACTTTGTGGAATATGCTTCGCAAATAGGAGCCATCTTATTGTACTCCAAATGCCAACCTGTGCTTTTGCCTACCAAACATATGGCATGTTTCAGGGGTTCAGAAAATCAGGGTGCCACAACCATTCATGATATCTAAAGAAACACAGTTGAAATTTCTTTCGCTATATGTACGAGGTATAAGATCTAATTTTAAAAGGAATAAAGTGTTTAACTGGCTTGAAGATAGTAAGGCAGATGTAATATTCCTACAGGAAACATACAGTTCAGACGATATAACTAACCTCTGTTCATCACAAAAAATACACGGGGGCTCAGGGCGAATTAGCCCCCGAAATGCCTAAAAGAGCCCCAGAAAGTCATAAAAGAGCCCTAAAAAATGTGCATAGAGTTCAATGCAAAACAAATTAAAGAGTGTTATTTTCATGCAAGCAAGGTTGAAAAGTAGCCCTTGAATTTGTTTAAATAATTTTTTCCCTGGAAAGGGGACATTGTATTTTCCCATGGATCCCCACACAGTTGTGGAGTAACTATACTGTTTAAAGCTAATTTAAACTATAACATTTTATGGAAGCGTATTTCTGATGAAGGGAGGTTTATTCTATTGCACTGTAATATAGATGATAATGATTACATTTTGTTGAATATTTATGCACCAACAGCAGGCAATCATGCAGATCAGAAACTTTTCTTCAAACAAGTTAATGAAGTTTTACTCTTGGTAAATGATATAAGAACCTTACCAATAGTGATCGGGGGAGATTTTAACACTCTGTTAGATAGAGATTTGGACAGGATGGGTCGTAACCCTCACATGTATAGGGATATCAGTGATCTTATAAGGGAGTTACAGAGTAATTTGGATTTAGTTGATATTTGGAGACTAAGGAACTAGAAGATACTCTTGGAGGCAACTTCATCCACTAATACAAAGTAGACTTGACATTTGGTAAAACTCTGACACTCTCCCAAGATTAATACAGAAAACTGATATTAGTAGGCTCAGACCACTCTGTAATCATTTTTGTGATTGAATTCTCACAAAGGGAGCGACCTTTTGCAATTAATTGGAAGTTAAATAATAGTCTTCGTGAAGACGAGCAGTATTGTACGAAAATGACCGAAAATTTAGATAATTGGAGAACCGAATCACTTCAATTTGAAGATATACGTATGAGATAGGAATTTTTGAAAAATAACATCTGTTTGTTTTCTAGAAAATATAGTATAAGCAAAGCAAGAATTCTAAGGAAGCAAAAAAGGGAACTAGAAGCAAATTTACAGCGCCTGCAAGTTTTGGTGGATAAAAATGGAGAAAGATATGTTGATGAATATGAAAAGGTTAAGTTAGATTACGAAACACACATGGATCGTATTACTCATGGCATAATAGTTCGGTCCCGGGTCAACTGGGTCGAGTACGGAGAGAAAAACAGTAAGTTCTTTTTAAACCTGGAAAAGGCAAACAAAACCCAATCAACCATTTACAGGTTAAAAAGTGGAGATGAAATTCTAACTGACACTTTAAAAGTAAATATGCATATTAAAAAATTCTACTCAGACTTATACAAAGCAAAAAAACAAGAGTTTTTAGTAACTGTAAGTTTTTGGAGCAAAATAACATACCAAAATTATCTCCCAACCAACAAGATTTATGCGAAAAAGAATTATCCCTTGCAGAATGTACGGCTTCTTTATTAGCCATGGCTAAAAACAAATCACCCGGCAATGACGGAATAACCGTCAAGTTTTATTGTAAATTTTGGAAAATATTGGGACCGTTGCTCGTAGACACCCTAAATTTCAGTTTTAGACGAGGAAAGCTGTCCACATCGCAGAGACAAGGCATAATCACCCTAATAACAAAAAAGGGCAAGGATAAAAGGTTTATAGAAAATTATAGACCCATAACACTCTTAAACGCTGATATTAAGATAGGTTCTAAAGCCTTAGCGCAGAGACTTAAAAATATTTTACCATCAATAACAGGCCTCGAATTACATCAAATTTGGGTCAAGGCCACTTTTTTGAGAGGGCACACAAATCCACTGAAAGGGGCACAAATCTATCCTAAGGGGCAAGGCCAATGTGGAAAGTGCGCGTAAAATCACCTCACGCCGTTGTTTTCATGATGGGGGGGAAGATATGTGCACCCCCCCCCCCCCAACTGCGCGAATTATCGGCCGGCGCGATTTTCAAATTTTCGGGAGCAAACAAAAAAGTGCTCACTACCCCCCCCCCCCCCCCCCCCCCCGCTTATTAACAGACTGGCTGTTTCGCCGCTAAATATTCTCCCACGAATTAGGCCCCCTCATTGGTCCCCTCCCCTGCCGCCGGCTGGATCCGCCCGTGGGGTGGGTGGAGGAAGTGGGGAGTTTCCCCCTTTGAAGTTTCATTAAATTATTAGAGAAAGAAGACGATTCGTTGTACCGTTCTTGACTCTTTATCCTTTTCTGAATTCCAAGGGAAGCGCGGAAGCTTAGACGTTTTTAATAAATTATTAGGGAAAGAAGACGATTCGTCTCGATCTCGACTATTAATCCTTTTCTGAACTCAATTCACACCCCTCCCGCGCGATGGGCGGAAGCTATGACGTTTTAATTAAAACGTATGGGAAAGAAGACGATTCTTTGTACCATTATCTCTACTCTTAATCCTTTTATGATTTAATTCCCGACCCTCCTCCCGAGAAAAATCCAAGTTTTTCACTGATTAAAAACTGTGAAAACGCACCAAAACAGGTCACAACGCGAAGTGAAGATGTTGAACCAACGATGGGTAAACAAAATTTCCCGATATTGATTGGTCCAAATAAAAAGGATGGATTGAAGAACTAAGCCTGAGTCATTACGGTTTTTGTGCCAAACGTTTCAGTCATTTGGATGAAGACATTCTTTCATATCTCCTTATCGGCAATTAAGTCCCGCCAATAGTTATTAATTTAGGAGTTCCATAGTTGCAATTAAGTCTCGCCGATAATTATTGTTTTTAGATCTCCGTAGGGGCAACAAAGTCTTGACGATTATCATTGTTTTAAATCTCCGTAGGGGCAACAAAGCCTTGCTGATAATTATTGTTTTTAGATCTCCGTAGGGGCAACAAAGTCTTGCCGATTATCATTGTTTTAGATCTCCGTAGGGGGAAAAAAGTCTTGCTGATAATTATTGTTTTTAGATCTCCGTAGGGGCACAAAAACCTTGCCGATTCGTAATGTTTTTAGATCTCCGTAGGGGCAACAAAGTCTTGCCGATTATCATTGTTTTAGATCTCCGTAGGGGGAAAAAAGTCTTGCTGATAATTATTGTTTTTAGATCTCCGTAGGGGCACAAAAACCTTGCCGATTCGTAATGTTTTTAGATCTCCGTAGGGGCAACAAAACCTTGCCGATTATTATTGTTTTAAAGATCCGTAGGGGCAACAAAACCTTGCCAATAATTATTGTTTTTAGAGCTCCGTAGAGGCAACAAAACCTTGCTGACTATTATTGTTTTTAGAGCTCCGTAGGGGCTACAAAACTTTGCCGATAATTATTGTTTTTAGAGCTCCGTAGGGGCTACAAAACTTTGCCGATAATTATTGTTTTTAGAGCTCCGTAGGGGCAACTAAACCTTGCCGATAATTATTGTTTTTAGAGCTCCGTAGGGACAACAAAACCTTCCGATAATTATTGTTTTTAGAGCTCCGGAGGGGCAGCAAAACCTTGCCGATTATTATTGTTTTTAGAGCTCCGTAGGGGCAACAAAACCTTGCCGATTATTATTGTTTTTAGAGGTCCGTAGGGGCAACTAAACCTTGCCGATTATTATTGTTTTAAAGATCCGTAGGGGCAACAAAACCTTGCTGATAATTATTGTTTTTAGAGCTCCGGAGGGGCAACAAAACCTTCCGATAATTATTGTTTTTAGAGGTCCGTAGGGGCAACTAAACCTTGCCGATTATTATTGTTTTAAAGATCCGTAGGGGCAACAAAACCTTGCTGTTAATTATTGTTTTTAGAGCTCCGGAGGGGCAACAAAACCTTCCGATAATTATTGTTTTTAGAGCTCCGGAGGGGCAACAAAACCTTCCGATAATTATTGTTTTTAGAGCTCCGGAGGGGCAACAAAACTTTGCCGATTATTATGGTTTTTAGAGCTCCGTAGGGGCAACAAAACCCTGCCGATTATTATTGTTTTTAGAGCTCCGTAGGGGCAACTAAACCTTGCCGATAATTATTGTTTTTAGAGCTCCGGAGGGGCAACAAAATCTTTCGGTAATTATTGTTTTAAGAGCTCCGGAGAGGCAACAAAACCTTGCCGATTAATATTGTTTTTAGAGGTCCGGAGGGGCAACAAAACCTTGCTGACTATTATTGTTTTTATAGCTCCGTAGGGGCTACAAAACTTTGCCGATAAATATTGTTTTTAGAGCTCCGGAGGGGCAACAAAACCTTGCCGATTATTGTTGTTTTTAGAGCTCCGTAGGGGCAACAAAACCTTGCCGACTATTTTTGTTTTTAGAGCTCCGGAGGGGTAACAAAACCTTCCGATAGTTATTGTTTTTAGAGCTCCGGAGGGGCAACAAAACCTTCCGGTAATTATTGTTTTAAGAGCTCCGGAGAGGCAACAAAACCTTGCCGATTAATATTGTTTTTAGAGCTCCGGAGGGGCAACAAAACCTTGCCGATTATTATTGTTTTTAGAGCTCCGTAGGGGCAACAAAACCTTGCCGATTATTATTGTTTTTAGAGGTCCGTAGGGGCAACTAAACCTTGCCGATAATAATTGTTTTTAGAGCTCCGGAGGGGCAACAAAACCTTCCGGTAATTATTGTTTTAAGAGCTCCGGAGAGGCAACAAAACCTTGCCGATTAATATTGTTTTTAGAGCTCTGGAGGGGCAACAAAACCTTGCTGACTATTATTGTTTTTAGAGCTCCGTAGGGGCTACAAAACTTTGCCGATAAATATTGTTTTTAGAGCTCCGTAGGAGCAACAAAACCTTCCGGTAATTATTGTTTTTTTAGAGCTCCGGAGGGGCAACAAAACCTTGCCGATTATTATTGTTTTTAGAGCTCGGGAGGGGCAACAAAACCTTGCCGACTATTATTGTTTTTAGGGCTTCCTAGGGGCAACAAAACCTTGCCGATAAATATTGTTTTTAGAGCTCCGTAGGGGCAACAAAACCTTGCCGATTATTATTGTTTTTAGAGGTCCGTAGGGGCAACTAAACCTTGCCGATTATTATTGTTTTAAAGATCCGTAGGGGCAACAAAACCTTGCTGATAATTATTGTTTTTAGAGCTCCGGAGGGGCAACAAAACCTTCCGATAATTATTGTTTTTAGAGGTCCGTAGGGGCAACTAAACCTTGCCGATTATTATTGTTTTAAAGATCCGTAGGGGCAACAAAACCTTGCTGATAATTATTGTTTTTAGAGCTCCGGAGGGGCAACAAAACCTTCCGATAATTATTGTTTTTAGAGCTCCGGAGGGGCAACAAAACCTTCCGATAATTATTGTTTTTAGAGCTCCGGAGGGGCAACAAAACTTTGCCGATTATTATGGTTTTTAGAGCTCCGTAGGGGCAACAAAACCCTGCCGATTATTATTGTTTTTAGAGCTCCGTAGGGGCAACTAAACCTTGCCGATAATTATTGTTTTTAGAGCTCCGGAGGGGCAACAAAATCTTCCGGTAATTATTGTTTTAAGAGCTCCGGAGAGGCAACAAAACCTTGCCGATTAATATTGTTTTTAGAGGTCCGGAGGGGCAACAAAACCTTGCTGACTATTATTGTTTTTATAGCTCCGTAGGGGCTACAAAACTTTGCCGATAAATATTGTTTTTAGAGCTCCGGAGGGGCAACAAAACCTTGCCGATTATTGTTGTTTTTAGAGCTCCGTAGGGGCAACAAAACCTTGCCGACTATTTTTGTTTTTAGAGCTCCGGAGGGGTAACAAAACCTTCCGATAGTTATTGTTTTTAGAGCTCCGGAGGGGCAACAAAACCTTCCGGTAATTATTGTTTTAAGAGCTCCGGAGAGGCAACAAAACCTTGCCGATTAATATTGTTTTTAGAGCTCCGGAGGGGCAACAAAACCTTGCCGATTATTATTGTTTTTAGAGCTCCGTAGGGGCAACAAAACCTTGCCGATTATTATTGTTTTTAGAGGTCCGTAGGGGCAACTAAACCTTGCCGATAATAATTGTTTTTAGAGCTCCGGAGGGGCAACAAAACCTTCCGGTAATTATTGTTTTAAGAGCTCCGGAGAGGCAACAAAACCTTGCAGATTAATATTGTTTTTAGAGCTCTGGAGGGGCAACAAAACCTTGCTGACTATTATTGTTTTTAGAGCTCCGTAGGGGCTACAAAACTTTGCCGATAAATATTGTTTTTAGAGCTCCGTAGGAGCAACAAAACCTTCCGGTAATTATTGTTTTTTTAGAGCTCCGGAGGGGCAACAAAACCTTGCCGATTATTATTGTTTTTAGAGCTCGGGAGGGGCAACAAAACCTTGCCGACTATTATTGTTTTTAGGGCTTCCTAGGGGCAACAAAACCTTGCCGATAAATATTGTTTTTAGAGCTCCGTAGGGGCAACAAAACCTTGCCGATTATTATTGTTTTTAGAGGTCCGTAGGGGAAACTAACCCTTGCCGATAATTATTGTTTTGAGAGCTCCGGAGGGGCAACAAAACCTTCCGATAAATATTGTTTTTAGAGCTCCGGAGGGGCAACAAAACCTTGCCGATTATTATTGTTTTTAGAGCTCCGTAGGGGCAACAAAACCTTGCCGACTATTTTTGTTTTTAGAGCTCCGTAGGGGCAACAAAACCTTGCCGACTTTCATAAGTCGGGGTTGGCTTACGATGACTATAATGTCGGCAAAACTTTTGTGGATTAAAATATTTTGGCCGTAAACGGTTTGATTTTGAAAAGGGCATTCCGGCCAGTGAGAGGGGCATGGCGGCAAATTGCCGATTGCCGGTGGGTAATTCGAGCCCTGCAATAATTCACCCAGACCAAGTCGCCTTTGTTAAAAATAGATACATCAGAGAATCTGTGAGAACAGTGATCGAGACTATGTTTTACTCTAGGTTAAAACAAATCGGGGGTATTTTATTCAGTCACAATTTCAAAAAAGCTTTTGATTCTCTAAATCATCAATTTCTTATAGAAGTGTTGCAATTAGAGCCAGTAAGTAATAGTCTGATTTTTCAGACCATTGTACCGAATGGTCATACGTTTTATGCTACGCAAAGATTCAATGGCCCGTATTCTGAAGTCGTGTCTAACTTAGCCACGTCTAAAGTTAAACAACTGTTTAGTTAGACACGACTTAGACAGGACTTAGACGCGAGGTCGTGTCTAAGTCCTGTCTAACTTAATTTCGTATTCTGAAGTCGTGTCTAAGTCTCGTCTAACTAAACAACTGTTTAAGTCCTGTCTAAGTGGTGTTTAACTAAACAACTGTTTAAGTTCTGCGCAGGTCGTGTTTAACTTTTAGTCACGACTTCTGCACATGCCCAGTAGGCGTTAATTCTGACGAAAGACCCAATGCGCATGCGTGCGCGCACCGGATAAATAAATAAACGCGCACAGCTAGCTGTGCGCGTGCTGGTACCATGGTGATGTGATCGTGACGTAATGACTAGACTACATGTACTGTACTGTGTGTACGTACGTGCACATCACGTACTGTATGTACACTGAGATTGACAAACGCACTACTTATCAGTGCCTCAGTGCTCGGAAGAACCAGAAGAGAAACTTCTCCAACAGAATGGTTAGTTTATTAAAGATTATGGAATTTCCAAGATGTCACCAGTAGATAAGAATAGTGAATATTATCGAGAAAAAAAAATCCTGCAAAACGTATTTGAAATTTTAGAGAATGCACGTACCATCGTTCTCCCCCGCAAGTTCGGGGTCAGCAAGTAGAGTGTACCGTTGACGTTGAAAAGCAGCAGAATCGCGCCCTTAAACAACCCCTCGCAGTTGTCTAAAGTTAAACAGGACTTAGACAGGACTTCGTGTTGAACTTTATTTAAACACGACTTCAGAATACCAAAAAAGTTAGAAACAACTTTTGTGTCTAAAGTTAGACGGGACTTAGACAGGACTTAGACAACTGTTTAGTTAACAGGAGTTAGACACGACTTCAGAATACGGGCCACTCAGTTTAATTTTGGCCATTACAAGAAGTGGGTTATTGATGTAGACAAATGCTCATATATCCTTTACAGCTCATTTTATGTATGTTAATACCAAAGATGAAAAAAGCCAGTCAGTCACTCAATAGTGTACAGTGAAGTCTAGCAAGCAAACAGGTTTCCTTGCATAATTTGAATATTAGGACACTGCTAACCTTTAAATTTCACAGATAGGACATACATGACATATTCATAATTCCTGCAAAGTTCCACAGAATTTGATGTTGGCTGCAAAAGGGACATAGTATCTTTAATAGTCGTTATTTTTCTACTTATAGACATTTTCAAGCCCCCTTTGGTTAGGGAAGTTCTAAATTAGTATTTACGTTCAAATGCCGTTGGAATTTAACCTTTTCATTTTTTAGCCTGCAGATGGGACAAAGTATCTTTAATATGTGAAATAAATATAACAAATAACACTATGAATATGACTGACAAAGAAAGCGGACAAAATATACAGTTCCTCAGGTAGACAAAGGAACATCCCTTCACTGCTATTGTGTAAAAATGTGTAGAACAGGTGTCACATGCATATTCACCTGTTTCCAAGCATTGAATTTTGATAACCTTGTCGAATCAAAGTTTCAACTTTGCAATAATGTAAATAAAGTTCGTTTTTTAAATCAATGAATATCTACTTTAAGTATGTCTCTATCTGCCAGTATTCTTTGATTTTGTAATACCAATCATCTGTTTAATAAGACATGGATAGCTTACCACGGACCATGTCTTTCTCTACACATCCTTTGTCAGGACAGTTTGCGATGTGATGCCTTGCTTCAGGGGCTGGGACCAGATGGCATGCGTTGAAGGGACAGGTGTACATCTCCCTCCCAACATAGTTCTGACAAAAAGAGAAGAATGAAATGAGATGAATGCAACTGCCTCTCTTTTATACCTTTGGACCACTACATGCAGGCTATTTGTAATACTCTAATAAATGAAACATTAGTATTTAGTAGTTAAAGAACAGAAATATACACATAGAAAGGGATACCAACTTTATAAAATATTTTGAAAAATTTGACAAGTGATTTCAGTGGCCTTGACCTAAGATACTTGTATTGTATTAATCAGAACTTTCGCTGCTCTCCATTTGTTGTATTGAAGATTTTATTAATGCTTACTAGTATGATTAAAGCTTACTGTTAGCTTAATGTACTGTACATGTATGCTTTTTTTGCTTGTATTAATCAGTTCTCTCCAAAGTGTATTGGACAAGAGCTAGGAATGTGAGGTTCCTCAGCTTCTACCCGTAGTCTTCAATTTAATGTTATGTATAAATGGTAGTACTAGTCTACAGCCCTCCTCAGTAATAGTATGATATCACACAATATGCCCCAATTCAGATAAGACCCACCTATGATATACCAGACTGCCCCTTTCAGAACACTTGTTTGATAACTTAATCCCAGCCAAATAAACCCCAAACTGTATAAGAACCACTCAAACCTCCAAAACAAAAGACTTCCTGTCTCCCTCCCAATAATAAAGCCCCCTTGTTTGATTAGCAAGAAATAAGACCCTTTCCCAGAACAGATTGCACATATTAGCTAGATCACCGTGAGAATGAACTTAGGAATATATGAGAAATTATGAGTGTGCACCCCTCATGAAAGGAGTTCAGAGTTCAGACCATCACCAAGCTATCACCTATATCTTGGCTGCTTTACAACTTGTGAATATACTGAATCTCCACTATGTGACTCATGGTTAAGAGTTAATACTAGTGCTGTAACATCACGGATATCTCCAATTCCGTTTAACCGCCAGTCAAAACCGGACGGTTTTCGGTTAAACGATTTAAAAAAAAAAAAAAAAAAAAAAAAAATAATAATAATAAAAAAAAAAAAAAAAAAACTTTTTTTTTTTTTTTTTTTTTTTACCGACTCTGTCGGCAACTTTCATTTAACTGCGAGGTGCATTTAAAGGGGCCGATTTGTGCTTGTGAACTTGTCACAAATAATAGCAACAATGTTGTTTTTAGAAGAATGTGTAAGATCATTAATGTAAATTAAAAACAGTAGAGCTAGGACCTAGGACAGAACCTTGTGTAAAAGTTGGATGAATTATTATTATAAACTACATATTGAGATGATGAGATCTATTACAAAGATTACTTTCAAACCAAGATGACAGACAAAATGGAGTGTTGTTCTAGTTTTGGAGTGGTGAGTCAACACACAGATTACTGAGAGACATTGCCAGGCATAGTGCCAGGTGGAGGGGCATAAATCGAATCTTAAAAAAAAAAAAAAAAAAAAAAAAAATTATAAAAAAAAAAAAAAAAAAATCGGGAAAACGAAACCGTCCAATTGAAAACGGAATCCGCCATGGGCGGTCGGATACCGGACGGTTAAACGTTTGACTACAGCACTAGTTAATACATCATACTCTTGTATATTATGCTTTAAATACAAGTCTCACCACCTCTTTATTTATGTACCTCTCGATATTGCAATAACTTCAAATACACCGATCCCAAATACAACATTACAAAGGGTACGTTTATGATACCTTTTTTCCCCTAGAATCAGCGTTTTCGAACATGTTTCAGGTAAATTTTCATGGTGATAAACGCAAGCCTGTTTTCACACGTCTTTAGATATGGGTATATTGAAATGCCAAAAAAAAAAGCGTTCTGAAAGTGACATAGAGCCACAATCACGTTTCTGAGAGATGATAAACGCAAAGCCGTTTTGAAACACACATACATATCGGACCTTCCCAGGCTAATTTCTGGTTTGGAGAAATATCGCGCGCCATGTGCTGTGTCACATTTTACATGCATGCCTGCGTACTCGTCCATTGTTTACCTATTTTGCGATTACGTGCTACTCCAAGAAGAAAAAGCGCGCACCCTAGTTGACCTCCGAGCAACTCTCTGCTTCCCGGGTCAAAAGGCGCAAAGCAGCTGCGCAGCGACAAGGTCCTCATTTTGAATCGTGACGAGTTGATAAACACGACATCCCGCAATCACGTTCGTATAGTGGGGTTCGATATGTACATGTACATAGAAACGCTGATTCTGAGTTACAAAACATGATAAATGCACCCAAAGAGACCCATTTGAATTGGAAACAAGCTCTCCACGCTGCAGTTGGCAACAAATGAACCAGAGTTTAAAATCATCACTGATGCATTGTTGGAGAACTGTCATAAGTACAAGTTTGCATACATCCCATTGAAACGCATGTATTGTGGTTAACACATGTATCAATGGGATGTTCAAACTTGTACTTATGATGGTTTTGAAAAACGATTCCCTGGTCCACAAGAGATCACAAAAGATGGAGAATCTGAGCCAAGTGGACCTCCTCTAAAAAATGAAATAAGAGAGATATATACCTTTCTACACTTGAGGAGATGCATAGGGAAGCGACTGAGGCGTATACGATGAACCTTGTCATAGGGACACTCGATGAGTTCATCTGGGTCCTTTATAGATGCAGCAGCCAGCTTGACTGGTACAGCCTTCTGCTCAGGCTGCATGTAGTCTTCCTTGGACATAATTTTATCAAAGACACCACGCCTTCCAGGCATCTTTAACAACTTGATTGTGATTCCCCGGTTGAAAAGTTCTCTAGTTCCTTATAACTCCTGAAAGCAAAAAAATAAAAAATACTACCAATAATAACATGTTTGAAAATTAAACCTTCTGGTCTCAAACCAAAAATCTTTACCATCTGTTCAGCTCTAGCCTTTGTCAGGGGTGTGGCCCAACCTGACCTTTCTGATGTAATGGGCAACAGGTGTTTGGAATTTTGTACCCCCTCCCCATTTCATTGTTGAAGGAAGATAATAATAAATATAAAATAAGAGAACAAAAGGTATGGTACGCAGATCTCAAGCTCACCGGAGCTGATGAAAGTAAGAGCCTCGCAATGAGTGACCTACATTGTAGCTTCTATCCACTTGGCACTAGGAACATAGGATTTGGAACAGATGGGCAATTTAGGTGTGTTGGTTCAAAGTCCCCTGCAGGGGCATGTATCCCATGCAAACAAATTTAGATCTTCTTCAACATAAAAATGATTCCTACAAGGTTTAGCAAGAATTTATACCAACTGTTTTGAAATCATATAGATCTACACTTCATGATCTATCAGAGTATGAAATACAAAATGAGAATAACCAGGCATTTTGAAGAGAAATCCTCTATTCAAACAAGCGAACAACAAACAAATGAAGGCAAGCTTTAGGATATACATCTCAACTGGCAGTACTAACATTAACTATATACATGTATGTACACTGTGATACTAAAAACGACAACAACCCATTAAACCAAAACTATAACATATTAAAAAGGACAAAACAAATTATCCAAACTTCGACATAATGATCTTACAAAATTTGGAAAGGTTCGTTAACTGCTTAACAGAATTTGCATTGAATAACTGATGAAATTTGATAACGTTAGGTCTACTGTTATAATATTTCTTAACATACTGATTACGAAAGTCATTGAAAGCTCGGCACACCAGAACATAATGAAATTCATCACCCTGTACCTTAATAGGGAACATATCTCAAGAGGTTGATCAGATAAATAACGATCAGATAAATAACGACATTTGGTAACTGGCGGCTTATTATTATCACAATGAAACTTACAAAGATATCCTACGTCCAATTTCAACAAATAACTATCCAGTATCCAAACCACCTTCCTGTTTGAAAAGCCTATATATATATAAACGATTTCTATGAACTTCATTATTCCAATTTTGCAAATCAATATCATTTAATCTAAGGTCCAAAGATGATTGAACTCAACCTAGATTCTAGGGGGTATTCTCAACCAACAAGTCTGACATTCCACTCTTGTCTAGGATACTTATAACTTTCACAATCCACCTTGATTCAAAATCACAACTTTCATGTACTTTACCCTGACTAACCCTCGCCCAAAAATTGATCATACGTTTCTCCACTTTACTTGCTAAAGCAAATCTACCAACTTTGCCATAAACCATACAGTTGGCAGTGCCACCGTTAAGTTTAAGCAAGCTTTTAAAGGACAAGTCCACTCGAAAAATAACTTACTTTCAATAAAAGCAGAAAAATCAGACAAACTAATCAAAAAAAGTTTGAGCAAAATCAGATAACTAGTAATAAGAAAGTTATGAATTTTTGAAAAAGTATGTAAAACTATGGAACAATGAGAATCACAACACAAATTGCCAAGATGGTTATCAGTTTGTGACGTCATGTCCTCACTATTTATCAATTGCTCTATATGGTTTAATCCCATTAATTTCCATATTTATTCCCCAAAACTTGATTTCCCCATGCCTTTGCCCAGGTTATATGATTTGTATCATATTGCGTGCATGACATTTCACAAAATCTTTTATGAACTTTGAAGAATTTATACTATTTTCTGAATATTGTATTCATAATTATTGATTTTTATATAAATAATTTATCAAAATTCACATTTTCCATGATTTAACAGCCATGCGAATAGACTAATACACAATTGACACGGCGCGCGCACCGCCCATAGACTTATACACAACAGATTTTTTCTTCTTCCACATTTTAACATGAAAACACGTATGTCCGTATTTGAAGTTGATTTCCGTACGGAATTTATTTATTTTAATATTTTTTCCTTTTTTAATACTTTGGCCCCCTCTCCTTAAATTTATCTTTTATTTTAATATTTTTCCTCATTTTTTAATATTTTGGCCCCCTTCTCTTTAAATTTATCTTTTATTTTAATATTTTTCCTTTTTTAAATATCTTTTCAAGTAGCCCCTGCCCCCCCCCCCCTCCTACTTTTTATTTTAAAAATAAGTCCCTTTCAACTCCCTTTTTAATTCACTTTTATCTCCCTTTTAAATCTTTTCCCTCTTAAATAAACCTCGAAAACCCCTAAATACTTCGGTCACTGCACATGACGTCATCTAAATCTCATCCCTTCTAGTCTACGCCGAAGGCGAAATAATTAAAACGGAAAAACTGTGCATGTCATTACGAACTCGTAGCTCGTGTACAGTTTTTCCTTTATAATCATTTTGCCTTCGGCGTAGTAGAAGGGATGAGATTTAGATGACGTCATGCGCAGCTAAAGTTTTAAACTATCGCTGCAAGATTTTTATCATGGATGTCGATTTTGACCCATAATTTCCTAAAAAGGGACCATTAAACGGATTATTTCAGTCAAGTTGGTAAGTGGAACCGAAGTAGAGATCTAGTTAATATTTTAAGCCTAGAACTAATTGTGAAAATAAGATGCACCGGATATGCATCCTGTGAAATATATGGAATTTGGCCGGTAGTTTTGCCAAGTTTGGTGTAGTCTAGAGGTCTAACGTTTCTTTACACAAAGCGTTACACAAAGAGAGAGCAGACCCTACCCAAATCTGAGGCTAACGAACGAAAGAGACAGACAAATTTGGTCTAGATCTAGATCCGGGCTAACTCACTCGGTCGGACCAGGGCCAGGGGACAACTCGGCCCAGCTGCAAAAACTGTCAATTTTTGTCATTTTACTCTAACTCTAACCCTAACTCTAACCCTAACCCTAAACCTAACCCTAAACCTAAACATGCAAAAACTCACCTTTTTTGCAGCTGGGCCGAGTTGTCCCCTGGTCCGAGTTAGCCGACTCCATGTAGACTCTACAGTACTGTAGCCTAGCCTAGATCTAGTAGTACTCAGTAGATCTAGTCTACTCATGCTTTCTCACGTCACGTCACTTAGAATATCGTTAAAGTTTGGTTGTACAACCATGCCAACTACAAGACTTATATTATGAATCTTAGGACTAAATGCTTACAGAGTACGATAGTGATTTAACTCACCTCGGCTCATTGACGATAACTGGCAATTCTGTGGTCTGATGTCTGATAAGTAAAGGCCAGGCGCTGCATGCTAGATCGTAATACAGGTAGATCTAGATCTTTAAGTGAACGGAGCGCGAGCGTGAATGTTTACAAATTTTGTTCAGTTTTGGATGTATATCAATGCTGATGACTAATCGCGAAATACACGTGCGAGCGTGCGCGCGCGCATGTTCGTGTTAGAGTCGGATTCAGTGCATAGCTAGCTAGCAGGGTTGAGTTGTAAAAGAGCCAATGGTAATGACAGGGCTGCGATTTGTGTATAATTAATCCATTTAATTTTCGTTTGCAGGCCTCGTATCCCGCCCCCCCCCCCACTCAGTGTTATTTAGGGTACGCATATGCGTGTTCCCAGTGCCCCCCCCCCCCTGTCAGCAAAAGTCCGGTGTGTAAAGTCAATACGAATCGATCCCGGCTTTTTCTTTTGTTAAAGGAGCCTTTTTCAGCACCCCCCCCCCCCCCCTTTCAGCAAAAGTCCAGTGCATGTGTATTAGTCACAGTGGCAGATCAAGGAATTTCTTACCGGGGGGGGGGGGGGCACAAAATGGCATGGGGTGAAATCAGTAGCGTAAGCAAGATTTTTTCAAGGGGGAGGGGGGGTTTAACATTTTTTTAAATCGGGCCGAAAATTTCGCAGCGACTCAGCCAGCCGCTGAATAAGGTGGGGGGGGGGGGGGGGGGGGGTAAGAGGACACATATATATATTGTTTTGGTCCCTCCAAAATCGCAATGACTCAGCCAGCGGCTGAATAAGCGGGGGGCGGGGGCACTTTTTTTTTTTTTTTTTTGCTCCCTAAAATTAGAAAATTGCGCCGGCCGCAAATTCGCTCAGTGGGGGGGAGGGGGGGCACGTGCCCCCTGTGCCCCCCTAGATCCGCCCCTGAGTCAATACGGGTACAGACCTTTTTATTTTGTTACAAGCCGGAGAGTTTGGGAACACGCATGGTATCCCTCCGTTCACGGAGTGGGGGGGGGGGGTCTCGAAGTGAGGTAAAAAAAAAAAAGGCCAAGAAAAAAAGAAAGAGAGAAAAAAAGAATAATTGATGTGCCAGTGTCACAAATGAGGTATCAAAATATGCTCATCTGACCATAATTAAATACCTAAAAGCCCTGAGCATCCGAGGGATCCACCTCTTTACCCGCGACGGTTCAAAGCCCCTGGACCCCAAGCAAATTTACGCTCTATCATTATTACTCCACTTTAATAGGAAAAATGTTCTGCGGGGATGGCATGTAAGAGTAGTGGTGATGCAGATTTTTCTTCTGCCGACCTGGACCCCACCAAGTGCCCTTAGACGGGCCCCTGAATGTTCATCTGACCGTGATTAAATGCCTAAAACGCCGCGAGTTTCAGGGTGCGCAGCCCCCTAGACCCCCCCCCCCCCCCCGCCGATTAGTAACTTGCCAGTGTCACAAATAAGGTTTCAAAATATACTCATCTGACCGTAATTAAATACCTAAAACACCTGAGCTTCCGAGGGATCCACCTCTTTACCCGCGCCGGTTCAAAGCCCCTGGACCCCAAGCAAATTTACGCTCTATCGTTATTACTCCACTTTAGAAAAATGTTCTGCGGGGATGGCATGTAAGAGTAGTGGTGATGCAGATTTTTCTTCTGCCGCCCCCCCCCCCTACTCCACTTTAGAAAAATGTTCTGCGGGGATGGCATGTAAGAGTAGTGGTGATGCAGATTTTTCTTCTGCCGCCCTGGACCCCACCAAGGGCCCTTAGACGGGCCCCTGAATGTTCATCTGACCGTGATTAAATGCCTAAAACGCCGCGAGCTTCATGGGGCGCAGCCCCCTATAGACCCCCCCCCCCCCCGCCGATTAGTAACTTGCCAGTGTCACACTATAAGGTTTCAAAATATACTCATCTGACCGTAATTAAATACCTAAAACCCCTGAGCTTCCGAGGGATCCACCTCTTTACCCGCGCCGGTTCAAAGCCCCTGGACCCCAAGCAAATTTACGCTCTATCGTTATTACTCCACTTTAGAAAAATGTTCTGCGGGGATGGCATGTAAGAGTAGTGGTGATGCAGATTTTTCTTCTGCCGCCCCCCCCCCAAAAAAAAGTTAACACCCTTGAATGCCCCCCCGGCCCCCACCCCAATCCCAACTGCTTTCGGCGCGCCTCCCTACGCACAATACCCCCTCCCGGAAATTTGCCCCAGGGACAACCATGCCCCCCCCCCGAGAACAATAACCCCCGGGAAATTACCCACCGTCGCAGTAAAACTACCACCACGAGCAAAAAAACCCGGAAAATTACCCACTAGGACAACTACCCCCCCCCCCCCCCCCCTCCCCCGGGAAGTCTATCGATCCGGATAATAACGTGGTTTAAAATTGTCCAAGGGGGTAATTTCCAGGGCCGGGATAATTATTCTCGGGATATTTCTCCCGCTAATAATTGGCGGGGGGGGGGGGGGTGATTGCCCGGTGGTATAATTGTCCTAAAATTATAAACGGCTATATGCAGCTCCCGCATATTCAAGCAACACATTTGACAAATTCACACATACTTTTTTTTGCGAATAGGCCCCAACATGTAGATATAAACAATGAACAAGAATAAGAGAGGAACATTTTACTAAACACTGACATATTTACATGGCAATGAACAAAACTAAGAGGGGTACACAATCCATATCGATATACGAGAAACAAATGCTACTTTAACCAACCCCTGACCAAGCTGACAGTGGCGGATCCAGGGGGGGGGGGGGGGCCGGGGAGCCCGGCCCCCCTGATAAAAAAAACGTGTAAAAACACGTTAATTTTACCTTTTTGGGGAGATGGCCCCCCCCCCCTCCCCTGGCGCTCCAGGTGGGGGGGGGGGGGGGGGGGGGGGGGAGGGATTCAAATTTTCAAATTTTCGGGAGCAAAATAAATTAGTGCTCACTGCCCCCCTCTCCCCCACTGTGCGAATTTTCGGCCGGCACGATTTTCAAATTTTCGGGAGCAAAAAGAAAAAAATCGGGCCCCCACCCCTAAGAAATCCTGGATCCACGCTTGAGTACAGAACCAGAACTTTCACAAGTCTGAGTTTGAACCTGTACTGCTATATATGCAATGGGTTAACCAACATTTTACTAATCACATTTTCTGAAGTATCAATTCTCTGAATGAACTCGAAAATTACAACAGCTTGACATTGCAGGTTTATTCACATCAGTTCTGCAAGCATTTAACTTGCACTAGAGTGCCTAAGTATTCATAGGCTACCATGAGTTTCTTTATACGGCTCTTTTTATATCTACTCCAAAGATGTGCAGGAGTTCTCTTACACTCTCCCTGATATAACGGTGTACAATAAGCTCGAAATAATTTACGAGAGCACATATGAAACTTTCTGCACAATGTATTACCAAAGAGATATTACCCTGGGCAGGCACGTACGCAAGGGGGGTCGAACCCCCCCTCAATATTTGTTTATGTGTGTGTTTTGTAGGAACCACCCCCCCCCCTCCCTCATATTTTTTTGTAATAAAAAAAAAAAAAAAAAAAAAAAAATCGGGAATAAAAAAGTGCTCTTACCCCCCCCAGAGGCGTCGCTAGACCTTTTTCAGTGGGGGGGGGGGGGGGGGGGGGTGTAGAGGTCAATTTTTACCGACAAAACTAGCCACCAATTACCGACACAATAATGTCCAATATCTACAAATTTAACCCTATAAACCCGGGGCCGAAGGCTAAATTATTTTTGCTATGGACTATTTATAGTACTTGCGTATGCGCAAATGGTCATTTTCCTCGACGACATAAATATATGAATTATTTCGTCAACTTAGTCATCATCACAGCTATATTTTAATGCAGGCGGGGAGCTAGGATCTTATTTTAGGGAGGGGCGGTAGAGAGCAAGCGAATCACTTAAAGAGCGCGCGAAACGCGCTCATTAGGGGGGGGGGTGATAGGCCTCCCGCGCGAAGCGCGGAAGCTTAAACGTTACCTTAAATTATTAGGAAAAAAAGACGATTTATTGTACCGTTCTCGACATTTAATCCTTGTCTGAATGAAGTCCCCCCCCTCCCGCGCGAAGCGCGAAAGCTTTGACGTTTCATTAAATTATTATAAAAAGAAGACGATTTGCTGTACCGTTCTCGACTGTTAATCCTTGTCTGAATTTTCATTTTCTCCCCCTCCCGCACAGCACGGAAGCTTTGACGTTTCATTAAATTCTGATAAAAGCAGACAATTCGATGTACTGTTCTCGACTCTTAATCCTTATCTGAATTAAGTTCTCCCCCTCCCGCGCAAAGCGCGGAAGTTTTGGCGTTTCATTAAATTATTAGAGAAAGTAGACGATTCGTTGAACCGTGCTCGACTCTTAATCCTTTTCTGAATGAAGCTTCCCCCCTCCCGCGCAAAGCGCGGAAGTTTTGACGTTTCCTTAAATTATTAGAGAAATAAGACGATTCGTTGTACCGTTCTCCACTCGTCTAAATTCCCCTTCCGCGCGAAGAGCGAAATTTTTGGCGTTTCATCACAATATAGAGAAAGGAAGACAATTTGTCGTACCGTTTCGACTCTTAATAAGCCATATTTGTCCGAATTCAGTTTCCCCATTCGCGCGAAGCGCGGAAGCTTTACGTTTCCTTAAATTTTTAGAGAAAGAAGACGATTTGTCGTACCGTTTTCGACTCTTAATAAGCCATATTGTCTGAATGAAGCTTCCCCCTCCCGCGCGAAGCGCGGAAGCTTTGACGTTTCCTTAAATTATTAGAGAAAGAAGACGATTTGTCGTACCGTTTTCTACTCTTAATAAGCCATATTTGTCTGAATGAAGCTTCCCCCTCCCGCGCGAAGCGCGGAAGTTTCGACGTTTCCTTAAATTATTAGAAGACGATTCGTGGTACCGTTCTCGACTCGTCTAAATTAAGTTTTTCCCTTCAGCGCGAAGCGCGGATTCTTTGGCGTTTCATTACAATATAGAGAAAGGAAAACGATTCGTCGTTCCGTTGTTGACTCTTAAACCTTGTTTGAATTTAGTTTCCCCGAAAATTTTAAACCTCTGATTTCTTTAGCTGATATTATAGGAAAGTGAAACTTCGAGAAAATACAAGTATTGTAGTTGTAGTCACTCTCGAAGTCGTCACAGCGGATAAAAAGTCACAGTTCGTAGGGAAAAAAACTTGTCGGCCGACCGACAATATACATCTCACCGACTTCAAACTTCTGCATTGATATTAGTACACGAGGATCGAGCAAGAATACCGACACAGCTGACCCGACACAGCAACATAATTGACCGTGTATTTCTTGCTCCCTCGACGAGACGACTCCACCCAACAACCCCCTTCTCTCTTTTACTCCCACTCCTCTTCTCTCAGGCTCTTACCTCCCCTCTCTCTCCTCTCTTTCATCCCCCGTTTCTTTTGTTTCCCTTTTACTCTTTTTTCTTCTTTTTTTTCCTTTTCTTTTTTTATTTCTTTTCCTTTCTTTCCTCTCCTCCCTCTTTTTCTTTTATCTCTCTCTTTCTTCTCTTTTCTTTCCTTTCTTTTCCTTTCTTTCCTTTCTTTTCCTGTCTTTCTTTTCTTTTCCTTTTCTTTTTTCCTTTCTTTCCCTCTCTTTTTTCCCTCCCCCTTTTCTCTTTTTTCCCGACGGCAGCGCAATTTTACCGACAAAATCCTGACAGGTGGGGGGTGTTGCACCCCCCACACCCCCCCCCCCTTTGGCGACGCCCCTGCCCCCCTCCCCCCCACCCCCACCCTCGCCCCCGATAATTCACCGGCTGGCTGAGTCGTTGCGAAATTTTTCATCAAATTTTCGACAATTTTTTTTGTTTAATGTGCTCTTACCCCCCCCCCCCCCCCGCTTATTCAGCGGCTGGTTGAGTCGTTGCGAAATTTTCGGCGCGATTCGTACATTTTAGAATCCCCCCTGTGCATAAAGTTTACGACACTGTATATCTTTATCATCACACATACATTTCCTCAGTAAAATAATGACCTAGGTACTTAGCAAGTTTCGAATGCAAACATCAAATATTGTTTTTAAAAAACCCACACACACATGCTATAAATCCAAATAGAGGAATACTTTGATAGTAACAAGACAGTGTGACAAACCTTTCTATCATAATTCACAATATATTTAAGTATATGTAGGCCTACTACTAGTTCCAAGATATACATGATTCACAGCATACATTTACACATGAATTACCTAAAGCATCTTATCCTGTACATGCTTGTTTTCATTTTTCAAATGTCTTTATTCTTCGAGTCCCGACATCAAATTTTGTTAATTCTGGGCTTTTGTAAAACAGAAGAATGTTCCTTCATGCATTAAAAAGGATGAACAGTAACTATTATTATGCTGAATTCAATTGGATAGATTTGTTAAAGATTGATGATACAGTGGAAGCTGGTATTAAACAAATATATATATTTTAAGACAAAAAAAAAACGAGTCCATATAAAACAATAACAGTTTGCAATTCACAACGGTAATTCAGAAGTCGAACCGGAAAGAAGAAAAAAAATTACCCAAAAAAAAGTTTAAAAAAAAGAGTTTATTTTCAGATTTTCGATCGCCAACGCGGCCAATAAATCACAGTGAGGGCGGGTGACGGGAAACTCAATATTGAGTTATATAACTAATGGTGACCCCACTGAAGCTGACCTTACCCACCCCCCCCCCCCCCCCCCAACGAAACGAAATATCGATTGGCAAAATTTTAAAATTTTGAGACATAAACAAATTATGCTCTTATCTCCCCCCCCCCCCTCCCGGGTAATCGGGTAACTAATAAGAAAGTAATGAATTTTTGAAAAAATTATGTAAAACTATATCATTACACAAATTGCCAATTTGGTTATCAGGTTTCTATATTACGCATCCATTGTCAAATTGGCCATTAAAAGTAGCGCTCTTAGCTAGCTCGGCTCAGCTAGCTCCTCCAGTTCCCCCATTATAATATGGTGCTAGCTTCACTTATTGCCAATGAAGAATTAGGGTTGAAGCAGCGCAGGCCGACGTTCTTTGATCTTCTGCGAGCTAGCTGCCGTTCAGAGGAATTAGCTGAACTGAAAATGTTGCTCAACATATTCATTATTTTATCATCCATAACCTGGCCTTGCTTAGGTAAGTTAATTAAATAGAATTTACATCTCTCTAGCCTAGTCTCTGTCTGCCTCGGTGTCTCTGACTCTGAGTCTGAGTGACTGCTGTCTTGTGCCGATAAGGCGATATAAAATATTAATAATGTGTGTGACGTACAAAGACCTAATTAATGTTGTTGGTTGTATTTGGGGCGTTCAATCAAAGTTAACTATTTACGCCTAGGCTAGTCTTGTTCTTTAGGTCGTGTCGAGGTAGTCAGGTCGTAATATATTTCCTAGCTTGGAAACTGTGTGCGTGTGCCTGTGCTTCGCTGGTCCACTGCTGGGGAATGGTTCGAGAATGAGGAGCGTCCGCTAAAAAATAAGGATCGTGGGACGTTCTTTTTCTTCGGCGCTCTGCGGGTATAGGGTTCCCGATCCTTGCGCTGGCAATGCGAAAAACGGATTTCGCGTACCGGTATTGAATAAAATATCCCCAGTACACCGTCTACTTTTATGGGTTTTCAGTCTTCCCGAGGATCTATCGCTCATAAAGCGAAAGTCTCTGTACAAAGTTAATGTGAAATAAATCAAGAAAATCATCAGGAATCCTTTTATCGCATCGCTAATGCGCGGATCGGAAATGAGAATCGTCCACAAAAATGCGGACGATCCTTATTTTTTAGGACGGTCTGGTCACGTTTACGAAGAAGATCCTCGTTTATCCGGACGATCTTTATTCTCCGACCAGCGCCCATACTGCCTATAGACTCTAGACCAGGCCTTCTCAACTTGTTTATTAGAAGCGCCAAAACAAAAAATTATTGAGGTTGAAGTGCCAAACTGTATGTTTGGTGACTGTGTTGCGAGGGAGCGAAGCCCCGGAAGCTAGTGGATTTTAGGGCTTTTTAAGGCCCAGATGTGGCATTTTTAACACCTTTTTGTTCCATAAAAACATCAATCATTATTTCATATTGATGTGAAATAATTAGTACAATTCCTGGCTAAAATCTACACTAGAAGTTAATTTAGACCTAGATCTAGACCTACATTGTATATGTAGTTATTTTGGTGCAATAAACACAGAAAATGTCAAAATGAATTGAAAATCAAACAAACAAAATGTCTTGCTTACATTTTAGGCTCAACTTCGACTGCGACTTTTTGATTTTGCTGAGTTTTTTAATTTTTTCTTTCTTTCTTTTTTAATTTATAATTTATTTATTTTTTTAATTATTATTTTGGAACAGCCGCGCGCCACCCTGACTGACCGCAAGCGCCGCCAGTTGAGAAGGCCTGCTCTAGACTATAGACGATTTTTCACCATTTTTGTTTGATATTTGAATTAAAAATGTAATCAGAATAATACATTTCAAATTTCAAGTCTCACCGATGTTTCTATCAAAAGATACAGCGCCCCTCCGAAACATTGCAATATTCATAGCATTTTGGTCAGAATCGACGAAAAAGACGTACACGCAGAGTTATGTTGTTTTGCCAAATTTAGCCAAACAGCTGTATCGCGCGATATGCAAGCGTATGCATAGCGTATGCATAATGTAAGAATGTTATGCGCAACTTGCAGCTTGAGCCACGTTGTCTCCGTGATATTTGCCATTGACTATAACGTGTATTCACTTCCGGGTTTTATTGTGCGAATGGCTATCCATACTTTCATTCACTATACGCGCAGATGTTACGCGATGTAACCATGGTTTGGACTGAGCGGAGCCTACGCTTCCCTAATTAGCTGATTCAAAAAATGTGGGAAGGGTATTTACAAACTGTTGCGGCGAATGATCCCTTGGTGCTAGCAAAAAAAAAGCACTTGGACATTATCCTTACGTCTAGTCCTACTTAGTGCTGTAGCCAAACCGCCGAACCGAACGATAGTTCGCCGAACATGGCACTTCCGAACCGAACCGAACGCAAAGGCCGAAAAATGTAAACGTTTTCCAATCTAATAAACTTGTCATTTTGTTCCTAATTTTCATGTCATGATTGCTCATTTTATATTTACTTTTTCCCCATTTCCGCCTTTGTGATTTACATGTATGCCTATCCAGTGGTGGGCGCGACTTCACTGGCGCCATTTAAATCCCAATTCCTGACCATGCTACGTCGCAAGCCATAAACAAGAATACATGTGCGTGATCAAAACAAGTTCAGCTCAAACCCATTCCACAAAAAAAAATTACAATATAAATAATTATATAAATATATATTATAGTATGGTATTTATTTATTCAGGAAAAAATAGGGATTTTATATTTTTCCTATTTAAACTAAAAACTTGACGAGCCTGAGTCACTATTTGAGATGGCAGCTTTCGTGACTCTAACATTAGACAACAACCGTCTCGGAAAATCTTTAACAAATATCATTTATTGACAAATTGACAACATGATTCTTTTAAAATTGAAAATAAAACACGATTCAAGACGGAAATACGAATGTAAGTGGTACTTTTCTTCACAAATAATTACGTTTAGAGCAGTTTTTTAATGTGAAATTCGTGCTGGTCGGAAGCAGTGTTTTTCATCAGGAGTGGGCAGAAGTCCTGCGTGCTGGTCGGGCCGTGGCTATAACGCTGCTTGCTATTATATTACCGTACCCTGAACCGAACCAAGTTTGGGTGAAAAATTGCCGAACTCTGCCGAACCGAACCGAACACGAACATAGTGTCTGACTTACAGCACTAGTCCTACTTAAGCTGCGGGGGCGCGGCTCAGGAAAGTGGCAAATTTTGGAGCTAGGAATCTAGGATGCAAACAACATTTCAATCGCTGTTTTGACCAAGATATTTTTAGAATTCCGGGGGTGGCCCCCTATGGGGAATATGGAGAAAAACCTGCTCTTTCATATGACACCACATTTATTGAGTTTCATCTTCAGGATCACGAGTAATTAAGGTTTTAATTTCAATTTCTTCATAAAATCATTGACCAATTTTGCATGGTCGCGCAATGCACGTACAGAGGTGCCAACCAGTACGATTTAATCGTATTTAGTACGATAATAAGAGTACGATAATACGATATCATCTCTTAAAATACGATTTTTCAAAAAAAACAAAAAAACACCATTTAAAAAAAAAAAAAAAATTTCTTCAAAATAACTACCGTATTTGCCGGCGTAAAGGCCGCACCGCCGTATAGGCCGCACTCCCAACTTTGACATTTTGTAGAGGAAAAAAAAAAAAAAAAAAAAAAAAAAAGAGAGAGAAAAAAAAAAAACGGACCAAACAAAATGATCGTAATTTTCTTGTAGAACACTCTTTTTTTTTTACAAACTATACCAAATTCATCAATATTCTTATAAATCAACAAGAAGTTAACCTCAAAAATGATCATAATTTAGCAGATCTTCATCGACTTTTAAGCTAGTACTGTATCGTACGCAGATTTGGTATCCTACAATACCCCTACCTCGATGTGCGGTGTAATCTGAAATAGCGTTTTTCGACCTGCGCAGTTGCGTTGCGCGGCAGCTAGCTCCGTAAGTAACGGCCTGTCCCTTTTTTTACTTTTTGGCGATGCAATGGTACGGACTTAGATCTATATCTATCGGCAGATTTTATTAGAAAAATAAGTTTTTTCGTCTTCATGTCAACTATGCAACATAAAATTGTCGGTAAGTTGTGTGGAGTTATTCTAGAATTGTCCTGTACCGTTGTCTAGTCATGCTACCGTTCATATAGTCCCATACGTGCAAATGGACGTGATGTTTTGACCGCTGAATTTTGTTGTTGTTGCGTATACGCCGCACCCCGACTTTTTGATTTTTTCTCACCCGAAAATACTGCGGCCTTTACACCGGCAAATACGGTATAAAACCACGGAATCGCATTAAAACATGAACAAGTAAACCCCTGCAGCCCCAACAAAAACTTTGCTTTACAATTTTCTTTTAAAATTTTAATGAGAGAGTCAGAGAGCAAACATTTTACTTGACTGTACGTACCAGTATCACATTTTCCCGGGGCCAACCGGCCATTGGTAGTGTCAAGTTTTCGTGAAAATCTGATTTTTTAGGATACTCAGTCTGTTTTTTTGTGTCAAGAGGTTAGCATCTCTGCACGTAGATCACATAGGGATGCGTGCAATCTCTATGGGACGGGTTTTAGCACACAACATCGGGTGCGCGATCAGACACCCTACTATAGATGGTGATGGTGGTTATTTTACCTGACTGCTAAGAAAGCATAAATGCTTGTAATGTAGTTTACAAATGACTAATGGAACTCTTATTTAATTATAAATCTTTCAAACAGGTAGCTTACACCATGTGTTACACCACTATGAAGGCATCCATAGCTCCAGCGTTAGACATCACTATGCCAAGAGGAGTGCAGACGTGACGGAGATGGGAGTCAGGAGGATGTCATTACAAATGCTTGGCAGGTAATTCTAGGCACTTGGTAACTTTCTACCCAACCCTCCAAAACAGCCTGATTATTTGTATTGATTTCTTTCGTTTGTGTACACAATTTTGTATGTAACAGTGTAAATTTGATATACATGTAGATGAACCTAAGTTTCAATCTCTTCTCTCTTTTTATCAAATTTAAATATTAATGTTATTGTTACTGAACAAGGTAAAACATGGCAACATTTGTGAAATTTTGTATTTGCCATTTTTTTCATAAACCTTTTATCTATAATAATAATACGCTAAGGCTCCGCGGGGGGCGCGACGTCTCGGCGAGCCTTTGTATTCTATTGTTTTTTAATGAGATCGCCGACCCAAGTTGGTGCGGCTATCTCCTCCCGAACCCTGCCCTCGGGGCACCCTCGTCCGCGGGAGAGTCTACTCTGTGGAATTGGCTATACTCCGCCCGAGGTCCTCCTCCGTGTCGACGTCCAGGGCGAAAACAGACGCGACATGCATAATGCACGATATGCGTGACGACAGAGATACCTCATGGATATTCAACATTGCATCCGTAGACACACGACCGATGACGATCCACTCACATGAAGTTGCGTAATAAATGCACGCTGAATGTGTACGACTTACCCCGTGTGAGGTATCTTTCTATATGATATTCTCTATATAGACCGCGCCGTCGATCACACTCATTTCTTTGCAGTTCTCAAAGAGACTCACAACAAATGACCAACCACTCACATTATGTTGCGTATTAAATGCTCTATGCAAAGGGCGTGATCACCGAGAGTACAGCGTCTTGCTATAGGATGTGCTTTAGCGCTACACAAGCCACAGAAATATACACACGAAGCTTCCCGTCAACGCTCAACTTAGAGACCTATTTCCATCATTATTGCCGCGATTTTTATATAGTTTTCGTGAATGGAGGTATGAAATCAAAGCTTATTTTGTGATTATTACGGCCATATATACAAAATTTTGATTATCATTTTCTAAAGGAAAGTTTTCACAAGAAAACCATTGGACTGACAGTTCGGTCGCACACAGTGCAACTGGGCTGCTCGGGAAGCTCCAACACAGGCACCGCGCACCGCAGGCGTCCGACGCCTGCGGCGCCGGTGTTCGAGCTTGCTGGAGTTACGCTGAAGTGTGTGTGCTGAAGCTGAGCTCGAGTCGAAGAGGTTTGACACTTTGCATCATTATTGCCGCGATTTCAATATAGTTTCGTGAATATATTTACGAAACCTGAGCTTAGAATTAGTAAAAGTATTACTAATGTCTACGTTTTTAAACGACTGTCTGATTTTCTTATGAAAATTTTACTTTGAAAAATTATTATCGAAATAAATGGTCAGAAATAATCACAATCTAACACAGTTAGGGTCTATTATTATGTTACAGTTCTTGCATCAAATCAATGCATGAAAACTTAGTTATTGAACTAGAAAAATGTTTTTTTTTTTTTAAATAGGCAATTATGAAGTAGGATGTAGGAAGCCTCAAACCTTAGCCTACTAAACAAATCTCAACAAAGTGTAGGCCTATCCTTTTATGAATTAATGAAAAAGTAGCCCCAGAAAAAAGAGCCCCCGAAAATTGAAAAAGTAGCCCCCGAAAATTTTCCGAAAATTTGAAATGGAGCCCCAGAAATGAAAAAATTAATTTTTTGCCTGCGCCTCCCTCTAGAATCCCGCGGGTCCTGAGTTGAGTGTATATATAATATAGGCGTGGGGTCCATGGGTTTCAAGGGGTCATAAACCCCCAAAAGCTCAGGGGGTTACATTCTTCAAAGTGGGGGGGGGGGGGGAGAGATCAGATCGCAGCGGTACAGTTGGATTGTTTTTTAAATTTAATATAAGGCCAAATTAAAAAAAAAACATGCTTAAAGCGTCCTGTTTTTTAGAAAAATGGGAGGAGGCCCTTTTTTTTTTTTTTTCTTTCAAAATGGCCGCTCCGTACATTTTCCCTGACATTCAGGCTATTTTTCAAGACGGCGGCCGAGATTTTTTTTTTTTTTTTTTAAGTCAGAAATACATTTTAGCAGTGCTTTTTATGTTTTTTTTCTTTCAAAAAAAAAAATAGGAGGCGGCCCCTAAAAAAAAAAAAAAATAAAAAAAAAAAAATAAAAAAAAAAAAATTGGAGGCGGCCCCCAAAAAGGAAGCGGGCGGGGACGCTAAACATGTATATTTTGTAATGGCCTGAATGGCAAATAAAGTTCTTGGTGGTTTTAATTTAGACAGTCTCTATATATCTATTTACACCCCCGCCCCCCTCTAGAATCCCGCGGATTTCCGCGGGTCCTAAACAAGTATATTTTTTTAATGGCTTGAATGGCAAATAAAGTTCTTGGTGGTTTTAATTTAGACAGTCTCTATATATCTATTTACACCCCCCGCCCCCCTCTAGAATCCCGCGGATTTCCGCGGGTCCAGCTAGTACATACAGTAATTGCATATCAATAAGACAACCATTGTAAATACTTTTTTGAGTAACCAATAAAGAAAAAGCTTGTCAGAAACTAATGGAAACCATTTGATACCCTGACAATCAGCGTGTTTCCACAGAACAAGAGTGGAACACAGATTATCTTTTCCAGAATTAAAATACTGTGTCGCGGCGACACGGTATTAAACCAATCTGTTTCCACAGAGCGCAGCATTCCGAGTAGCCCCGATTCCGTGTTCCAAGTCAGGCAAATACCGTGTCAATTGGAAGTCAAGATTCAACATTTGACCTCGATCTTGGATCCAGATCTACACAGGATTCCACGTGATCATATGTGGTTTGAACGAGTTGTTCTCATTCCCACACGCTAGCTCCGATCAAATATCCGCGCGCACCGCGCCCGATGTACGTATGTAAGCTCCCGTTACGGCTATTCTATTGTGACGTACATTTGTCATTGTTCAGTACAGCGCGTATATAAACATATTATTGTATACGCGCATTTCAAAGTATTTTTCAACCAATCACGCTGCAGTGGTGATTGGGGCTTGGCGCGCTCTGATGATCCACCAGATACGGTTTGTTGCGATGTGTTTCCACAGCGATTTCACACTGGCAATAACCACCTCCCAGAGGTGGCTATGATAATCCGTATCTCGGTCGACACGGGTCGCCAATAACCCGTGTTGCTTGTGTTTCCACAGGAAAGTTACACTGTATTACACGGTATTACACGGGTAATACCGTGTAACCTTTTTCTGTGGAAACACGCTGAATGACTATTTTTTACTAGCAAAAATGTAATATACATGAAGATAGGGCACCCAAACACAATCTGCTTCTGCCTGGAAACATATCCTTTGGACTCAATTGCCAATAGCATGCCATTGTGTGTTTCAGTTTGTAGGCAGGCAGAGTCAGAGCTGACCGTACTACCATCAACATTACCTAATTACCGCTAGACCGGCTCTCATCTCCCATTGAAAAACATTTTTGTTAAAAATATAAACAGCCTAAAAAGGAACTTCTTGCAACTTCTAGAGAAATACTGTTTTTCAAAGTTTACTTATCAAAGACGATACCTGTACTGTACCTAGGATTAATAGAGCGCTATTCTGTCAAGAATGGAGACACCTGTGTTTTTGTTTGTTTTGTGTGTGTCTGACACATAGGATCCCATACCACTAAAATGGCACTAATCACATTTTACTTCAAATGTTTGCATTTTGCAACTCAACAGCTTTTCTCCCCTTGACATCACCTACAGATAATGATAACAGAAATATAATTTAGATAATTATATGTACATGCCTCCATGGTACAAGTGTATCAGTATATTACAAGTAAACAAAGTCAGGTCTTATAACAATTTAACTCATAAAAGAAAAAGCTGTGGGCAATATCCGTTAACAGTTTTAAAAGCCCCGCTTTAATGGAGAAAAAAAGAAGCTACCATTTAATAAGTATCGTTTCTCTTCATGGTTTATGTCTGAACACTGTTGTTTGACATAAATGCATCCCCCGCTTTCCTGATCTCAAATTCAAAATCATATACGGTATATGGTTACAATTTAATGCTGCCTATTGTAGCTAGCTAGTAATGTATCAAACTGAATGGAACTTGAACATATTATCAACATCAACAAATTATTTGCAGTTGATTGTTGTACGTAGCTCATAGTGTAGATTAGTTGTGGATCCTACATGACTCATTCACATCACTTGTCAGGATGAGACTCGTACACCATTAGCCTGTCTTCCAGGCTCACAAGATTTCCTCCTAAAAATGTGATGTCTAATTAAAATGCTCGTCTGGAATCTTGACTTGAAGACCAATTTGAAATTTAAGAAAATATGGAAATAGTGGGCTTGCCCCTCCCCCCTCCCCCTCCCTATTCATTCAGAAGTGGAAAGCTATTCAATATTTCTTAAACTCTAGAGCTGTACAAAATTTACAAATGTACGTATCTTGTCATAAGACTTGTGTTATTTTGTATTGGGATAATACAGTGTATGTAGAACAAAATGGAGGTGTTGGCATTTTTTCATATCAAAATTTGGTAAACAACCAGGCCAACTTGCCTGGTATAAGATGACTTTTATTTACATGAAGTACAAGTACATGTACAAGTACAGTCAGTAGGTCGTATTATAAGTGTTTTTTGTCCTCTCTTGTGTGCGAAAAGGTTATTTGTTATCCTAATGCAACTACTCCTGAACCTCACCAAAAAATGTATTTGGATGGAAATAGTCTTATTTGTCAGACCTCTGAGTGAGTCTTTTAAAATTATCAAGTATACAAGTATACTGTATATTTAAATGTCTATCTGCAAGTGCAAATCTTCATGTACAGTACATATGTAGTGTACCAGTATTTAAACCAAATTTCACATTGACTTGTGCCAAGATTTAGAGTATTTATTGTTAAGTTCAATTAAATGCAAGTGTAGACTCACTGGACTGTAATAAAAGCTGTTCTGTGTACTAGAAAAAGAAAATCCTTATAAGGTCTGTAAAGTTAGACTAATAGGTGATGGGGACAGCAGAGGGAAAATTGGCAAATTTAGGGGCATCCTGCTGGCTTAGTCCTATGATGTCATTAGCCTATGGAGTTTTGATAGAGAACTTGGGATGTGTAATGTCTTGAGATTGCTTCCTGATGAGGAAACAGCGTGCTCAAATACAGGAGACCTGCATTACAGGGTACATGTAGGCCTACTATTTATAGAAAGTGACAGATTTTTCAGTACAATTGTACCCATAACTAATAAAATGCTATATTATGAGTACTTTGTGTCAATTTTAATTTATTTTAATAGTAATGCTATTAAAATCTCATCAAAGAAGCAGCTAGGCCACAAACCCACAGCAGTATCAACAACAACAACAAATGCACAACATTGTTGGGTATACTTGTAAGACATACATGTACACATGGAATGATGAATGTTTTAAAAATTCTTTATGATGTACTCAAGTAGGCTTTACTCAAGTAAATGTTATAAGTAGATTAAATGTTAGTATGTATAGGCTCTTGACTTTGCAATGGAAATTGGTTTCAGTGTTCAAGAAGTTGAAAAATCTTTATGATGTATAGGTGTTTCATTATAAAATAGATTTAATGTCAGGCCGTATACTCTTTGCAATTGAAAATTGTTTTCAGTGTTCGAGAAGTGTAGAATTTTTACAGTGGTCTGTATACAAGTGTACATACAGTAGTAACCAATTTCTCAGTTTCTCATGATAATATCTGCAGAAATGTTCATAAACCTAAATGCATTTAACCTATAGAGTGCTAATTCATGTTTGCCCGGTGGACAATCTTATCAGAGTTCAATCTTCATTTTTGTTGCATGATACATCATATTCAAACTGATTGTTCACATTTTCATTTACATGCTGAATTTGCTGAGTGAGTCGACATTGTGACCTGATTTCATGACAAGTGTGCAAGTGTGAGATTTGTTATTAGGATTAGCTTCATGCAGGGTTAAGTTACACACTCAGTAGTCAATTGCTACATGTATGGAGCTTCATACAGGATGTAGTACAAGGCCCATTTACACAGCCCAAACACCATTTTTATTTACTGCCATTTACCGTACATTACTCAGACTATTGGAAAAAATCTGTTAAAAAAATGTTGGTTTTCGCTCATTGCGATTTTTTGGTGAGTAGTGCACATGCATGAATTTTCGTTTCTCTGCGAAAGAAGCGAGGAGAGTCATGTGACAAAAAAAAATGGAATCGTACCAAATTTTTGTTGTGTTTTGCTGGTAGTTACTATGCAAACTTGCTATGCAACTTCCGACAAAACACCTGAACTTGAGAAAAATCAACAATATTTTGTTTGCAGTGTAAATGCATCTTCCAGCAGTTAGATTACGTATGGAAAGCTATAGAGCACATATGATTCGTATAATTTGCTATGCACTTCATATTTTTTAACCCTAATTCATAAACCAGTGTTATGTTGATCCTATTTTTTAAACCATGATAAATAAAATAAAATAAAATTCTCTTAAATATGTAATGTAACTGATTATGGGAATGACCAATACAGTATTGTTATTATAACTATTGAGTTAACTGTGTTTTCTCTTTTTACCCCAATCTCTTCCTTCTCCGACGACAATCAAATAGACAATTCAACATGGAGCTAACCAAGCGAGAAGGTCTTTTTACCACTGACTTTTCAGTGTATGCAGTGGGGCAAGATGGTTTGGAGAGACCACATTCTCTAGAAGTTGACTCATATTACATGGGTTATTTGGAAGGTAAATACCGGTAGTGCATGTAGGTTTTACAATTTATTGAACTAAGAAGGACTGATCTGCCTAATTCTTGACTAGATTAGCCATTATGAAAGCAACTGTCAAGAAATGATGCTAAATGTTTGGAAATGTAGTATATATATAGGAATAATTGTATATATCATGCAGGTGTGTTATTTGGTATCTTCAATATCTTAAACAATTGAATGAATCTGGCTAAAAGTTTGAAACCATGAAAAGAAAGGTATACTGGTACATGGGACTACACAAACTTTTGTCTACAATTATATACGGTATGTACAATGTTTATAGTCAAATTAGTCAATTGCCCCTTGTAGATAGTAGATACACCACTGAATTTGATTCTCATTGCCTTTATGTAGATGATCCTGACAGTGTGGTGAAAATGCACCTAGAAGGTGATGACATCACAGCTAGAATATACACAAGAGAAGAGCAATATACCATTGAGGTAAAGGTTTGTCATGAAACTGAGGGGCAGTATACAGAGAGTGTATGTAGTCATTGTCATTGTCATCGTCATTGTCATTGTCATCGTCATTGTCATTGTCATCGTCATTGTCATCGTCATCTTCATTGCTATCCTCAACATCTCACCACCACCTTCATCATCAACATTCATCTGTAGTCTATTAGTATTTATTGTTATTATGATCATAAATCTATGGCATGTTAAGCTATTTGTGCCTTAAAGCAGTGTATCTGTGAGCAGCTTTATTTAGAATATGATTGTGGAAATTGAAGAATTTGAATTTCATTCCTTATTTTTTTTAAATACCGGTAGAGGTAGTTATTACTGGTCTGTTCTAGTGAATGCTAGTTTAAGTGCAACATAGAAAGAAGGATGTTATAATGGCCTCTGATGATATCATTATTTTCCATATATTCAACACAACTATTACATGCATATTTTGATGCGGAGACTAAACACTTTTTTTGTCAGCCAGGCTTTTTAAGGGTATAACTTCCAGGCAAATATGCTCATATGTCGTGAAGGTACAAAATCTTGCTTCAGCGCCAGGGGTAAGTGGGTTTGAAGCTAGAAATCAGTTTTGCTCTTGACTTCTTTCAATGGTTTTGAAGGCTACAACAATTCCTTTGCATCTTCTTTTCTTTTTTTAAGAAAGAAAGAAAAAAAAATCTAAAACTTCTTTGCTTTTATCTCTTTAACAGCCATCTTGGAGACACATAAAAGAACGACATAACTTCAGCATGATAGCATATCGCAGCTCAGATATCAAACAAAATACAACGTAAGTACTATCTATTAGAATCTATCTTTATTTAAAGGTCGTTCAAAGTAAACAATATAAATAGCCTTTCTTTAAAGGTGTAAATTGTACATAAATAATCAGGTTTGAAGTTTCTATTCTCACCTGAACTTTTGTTTTAACTACATGTGTATGTCCAATGTATTATCAATATTTATCACCTCCATGAAAACTGTCAAATCAATTTCATTTTGACAATGATCATCTATTTGGGGTTAAAGTTAAAATCCAGTGAAATTGAAAATTTTATATCTGAAGACCACTGATGACAAACTATTATTTATAATAGTACCAGTAATTCAAATTATCACAAAAACTTTTTGTATCTTTTCTTTCACTAGGGCTTCATTTTGTCCACATGGCCACCACTTGCCAGAAGGTCTCAAGTACGAAAAGACACAAGAACAGCTCAAAGGGCAAAACTCAGCGCCTAAAAGCAGTAAGTCAAATGTCTGCATGTGTCATATAAATACTGCACACAGAAATGTGTTATGGGTTGTTTCTTTAGATTGAATCTGTTCCATTTTTATTTTGTGGGGGGGGGGGGTGCTTTATGGTTTACCTTTATTTACAGTTTCGCATTAAAGCCTATTCAGGCTGCCCTTTTTCACAGGTTCTACAATTGCAATGTCTCTTTACATTTAAAGCTGATACCCTATTTTAAATGGAATATTTTGAAATAGAGTACCAAATCATGCAGAGCAACAAAAAAATAGTGGTTGGTATTTTTAAAACTCCTCTTTTTCTCTTTATCCCAACCTCACTATGCTATCTATCTATCCTGAACTTGACATTGTTCTACTTTTGCCATTCTCCACCCAACTGCTAAATGGATACCGGAAGGAAGGAATTCCATGAATGCTGTAAACACTGAAATCAGTAGGGTCATATTGGAGCAACTTGCATGGTAGATATAAGGGCTATTAAGATATCAGATACTATTATAAACATCCCCTATCTCTTTCTCTTTTTGTTTTGTGTCTCTATGTTTATCAGAGTCATCCTCATCATCACACTCCCGTCAGAGGAGAGCGCCCCCACGCTATCATGTCTGTCCAATGCTTCTCACTGCTGATTACAGATTCTACCAGTCAATGGGACAAAGTAACATGCAAATATCTATGAACTACCTGGTGAGTATCTCCACTACTTACTATGTACGCCATGACTTTGACTAGGGTTTCATTTTCGCAACGTTTTAAAATTATTGTAGGGCCACAAATTGAGCAGCACATGATTGGGCAACTTGTGTGCAAAAATGTTTTGTAAGTATAGTACCTGGGAAAACAAAATGTCATTTTTGTGAGTTGTTTTTATCCCAATCATCCACTGGCATCTGCTTTATTTCCTTTTCCTTCTCTTCATGTCTCTCTATCTCTCTCTCAGGTAAGCCTGGTTGACAGGGTTGATGTCATCTACAAGACGACTGAATGGGAACCAGGATATTCAGGCTTCCAGTTCCAAATCAAAAAGGTAATGCATAAGAAGGGCAGTGTAGCTAAAGCAGACCCAGTGTCTCTCTTTCTCTGATTTCTTACCCCACTAAAGTATTATTGTTGAGTATTTTTTTCACTTTATATTTGAATTTATGACAGGATCAGTCAATTTACAACAGTTTCATGTGCACTCATTGTAGAGTGAAACCTGCTTTAGTAATCACCTACATGCATATAGCAGACCACAAATTTGTCTCCCGTTAGCGAATTTACAGGTTTTACTGTATTACCAAAGCATACATGGACACTGCTATTTGTGATATATCTCATCTTGTATGAGGCAGCAGAATATACAAATGAAAGTATTATGTACCCAAAGAGATTACTGTATTACACTATTTAGTTCATATCACTGAACATGTTTTGTATTCCTACACTTCAATTGAATTTACTTGATGGTTAAAAAGTTGCAATTTTCATAAGCAGGGATCATGGTAACGTCCAAGTACCAGTATTCTCAGTTTATAGCATGTTTGATATTGTTTTCTTACAATGTACTGCATTAGTTGGTAGAGGTGCTGTGGTCAAGTGGTTAAGTCGCCGGACTGTGGATCGCAAGGTCCGCGGTTCGAGACCCACCGCGGCACTAATGTCCTTTGGCAAGACATTGATCTACAGTTGCCACACTCAACCCAGGTGATGTAAATGGGTTCCTGGCAGGAATTAATTCTTTGAAATGCTAGAGCGCCGTAATGGCAGCACAGCTAAAGCCAGGGTAATAATCTCCAAGTTTGGAAGCGCCTAATGAGTGTAATAAGCGCTATATAAGAACTGAGTATCATTATTATTATTATAATTGATAATCTCTCATTCTTTTGTGTGTTTGCCCTACATGAAGATTGTCATACACCAGAATCCCTCGCCAACATCGGCAGATAACTACAACGTTAATCGAGACAGCGAGCCTTGGGGTGTGCAGGAACTTTTGGAGGTGAGGTTGTGTTTAGTATAACATTACTACCATCCTCTCCTTTAGGAGTAGAATCTCAAGTTATACAGTGCGTCCCAGAAAAAACAAAACTGAGAATTATCAATGTTTTAACATAACTTAATTACAATTATAATTAATAAATGACACATATCTGTAAAGATTAGATCCTCCTCTTTCATTTTGTGCAACTCATATGATGCATATTTCAAGCATGAGTGATTAAAAGCTAATGTGATTTTCTCTTTGAAATTCAGATACCGCCCGCCAAATGACATTTTGGTTCCCTCTCTTCAAATTGTTTTTAATCACTCATGCATGAAATATACATCATATGAGTTGCATCAAATGAAAGAGGAGGATCTAAGCTTTACAAATATGTGTAATTTATTAATTATAATTGTGATTAAGTTATAAAACATTGATAATTCTTGGTTTAGTTTTTTCTGGGACGCACTGTATAGCACAAGGATTTTCTACAGTATTGAATTGATCAATACATACATAGCTGCCAACTATTTCAAATTTGTGATTATTACAAATTTCAGACCCTCAAAGAATGATGAATATGAGCGCAAATATGCATGCCCGCATTGAATGCACACATAATACATGCTCTACGGCGATTTCATCTGAAGGTGGTTGGCTTTTCACACTACACACATGTGCATGTCAGGGTGTAACACAGTCTTGCATGCAAAGATTACCTTTTGCGCTGGCTATCCAGATTGTTTGAGTTCAGTGGTACAAACCAAAGAGTTTTAACAGAGCTCATTAAATACATGGATGCTGACATGTCAGCTTTAGAAGATAAAGTGGTATGTCCTAGACTTGGAACAACGTACTTCAGGATGAATACACACAAGTGCACATTCTTGTACTTAGGTTACCCCCTACTTCATTTCCAAGACTGTATCTCTATCTTTCCAGCTACACAGCCTTCTTCAATTCATTTTCATTCCCCACCATCATCTCCCCCCCCCCCCCCCATTTCAAGGATCAGTTGGGGATTGTCACAGTGCTTATTTTGTATTACCAAAGCTCTTGTTTAGTTTACCAGTGCTCTGTCTGGAGCTTTCCTGGAGGGTGTTTCACAAAACTTGTCATCAGTGACAAATGACAGTTTTTGTTGTAAGCTAGTTGTCATTTGTCATTGATAAAAGGCTTTGTGAAACACCCCCAGGGCTAAGTCACACTACTTTGCTTGATGAATGCCTAACGGTAGCTATCATGTTCTTTCTGCAGGTATACAGTAAAGAGGATCACAGTGCATTCTGCTTAGCACATCTCTTCACCTATCAAGACTTCTCCAATGGTGTCCTAGGTCTTGCATACATAGGCACTCCAAGAAGCAACGCTGTAGGAGGCATATGTACATCAGGTGAATCAAACTTGCAGTGCTTGAGTGGGTTATGCGGATGTCAGAGTCAGTGCACTTTGTATTTCCTTTACACTTAAAATTTATTCTATGATTACTTGTCTGTTTTGGTCATTATTTTACTTGCACCTTTTTAAAAACCATGCAGCAAACTGCATATTACCCTGTCTCTGACATATTAAAGGTACAAATTAAAAGTGAAAGAAAAAAGGAATTACAGTCAAATCTGTATATATCCAAATAAGACTCATTAGATCTACCTTTTATTGTTAAAATATATAATGCTTAATTCAACTAACAAGAAACAAGATAGATTTTTTTGGGGTAGCTATTTACGCAATTGTCCATTGATTGTTTTCTTTATATTTAATAGTGTTGATGCAAATAACCTTATAACCCTAAACATTTTCTTGTTGTTACAGTATATTATGCTGGCAATGGGAAGCGACAGTACCTGAACACAGGCTTAACCACAACCGTCAATTGGGGGCGCCGTGTATTAACGGAAGAAGCAGACTTAGTGACTGCTCATGGTGAGTTGTACTGTTGTTGACGGACAAATGTAAATACAAATTATAAACACTATTATATTACTGGTAAAATACAAAATACCACATGCAGTGTAATGGTAATGAGACAAATCTTCTGCTACAAAGTTGTTTTGTTTTCTTCTCCAAATATATCAAAAACATCAGATTGCATTCTATTCAGTTTATGTATCAATATGATGATTAAAATACATTCATGAGCCATAAAAAGTACTGGGTATTATGAAAAATACCAGTTCTACATTCAGTGTAATTACTTATGGCATATCATTTTATGCAAGTTGTGGTAATTCATTGATCCAGCCTTGAAATAATATTGTCCCATTAGTGGAGAGCCTCTTTGTATTCAGTATGTCTTTTTTTCCACACAGAGTTGGGTCATAACTTTGGCAGTGAGCACGATCCTGGTAATGAGGGAGATGAGTGTGCTCCAGGAAACTCCCGTGGTGGAAACTTTCTCATGTACCCTGCCTCTGTGACCGGTTCTTATGACAATAACAGGGTGAGATTTTCAAAACCTCCTTCAATATGCCAGGGCAAAGTTAAAATGTTATAAGGATTATGTGGTTCAGGTTTCTTGTTGATTATAATGGACACACGAGTCAGTATGCAGAGGTCCTTTTTTACTTGGAGCTACTTTTTGTTCACCCCCACTAGCCATTCAATTACAAATAAAAAAAAAGATAAAGAAAAGGAAAAATAAAACCTGCAGGGTTTGCAACATTGTATGTGAACGAGCCATTAAAGGGGAAGTTTACCCTGATATTATTAAAGTTGGTTTGATGAAAGCTGGAAATGAGAGAAACAAATTAGTGAAAGGTTGAGTAAAAAACCAAAAGCATTTATTTAGTAATAAGTGAACTGTCAAGAAACCATTTTGACTTATAGCACTTATTACACATTGAAGGAACTTTTTTTGTTTGTTTCAGAAAAAAGTGGGTGTTCTAAGTCAAAACACATTGTTCAATGCTAAGTAACATTCATGGGGGGGGGGGGGGGGATTGGCTGCCCAAGTCTTGGAAGGGGTTAAGCAAACCACAAAAATGTGTATATATATTGTTCAGTAAAGTTAGGGGATTCAATGAATTTATTTGTCTTTTCTTTTTCATTTTTACTGCACATTTCGTCCTTGTTTTCACGAAGTGACGGTAGTGAGGAAAATCGTAACGCAAAGTGAATGCAATTTTTTTTTACTACCGTCACTTCGTGAAAACAGCGACGATTTATGTCCTCTCATGCGTAAATATAAAGGAACAGTTACTTCATATTTTCCTAGGATATCCAATATGTAGCACAAGTACTTTAACTGCAATCCACGATACCAGAATACTGTAATACCTCCTTTCTTTATGATGACAGAAATTCTCAATTTGCAGTAAGAGGCTGATTTCACCAGTACTGAGGGAAAAATCTGCTCGCTGCTTTGTCGGTAAGCATCCCAGATAACACAAAATGCCTGGCTGAAATACAATTTTTGTACAATCTTTGTTAAAGTAATACAGTGTTGGTCACGGTCATGAATTTTGTGACAATGTCTTTTTTTTAACATCAAGTTAGTCAATTAAGCAATCAGTTCACCCTTAATGAATTAGTTTTGAAAGCTATAACCAGAAAAAATGGGTCTAGATTAACTCGGGAGGGGGAGGGGGAGGGGGAGGGGGAGGGGGAGGGGGAGGGGAGAGGGAGGAGGAGGAGGAGGGGGGAGGAGGAGGAGGGGGGGGGAGGAGGAGGAGGGGGTGAGGAGGGGGGGGGGGGGGGAGGAGGAGGGGGGGGGGCGGGAGGAGGAGGATAAAGGATAGAAAATGGACCTGTTCTGTATCAGCACTTTTGTGGCATGATAAGCTTGTAGGAAACAAAGTGTGAGAGGTCCACCCTTCAAGTCCACCTCTTTTTACCTCGGGTTACTTTTCAGAGGCATTGAGAACATGCCATGGTTTATGGTTGTTTGTTATCTTCTCCCTGCAGAGCCATCTCAGACATCACTGTGTGGCAACTACCGTCTAGAACAAGAAGAGCAGTGTGATGTAGGCATTGTGGATAACAATAACCCTGATCAATGCTGTACAGCTAACTGCAGGCTCAAACCAGGCAAACTCTGCAGGTATGTGCAATGAGGATCATCTATACCTTGTCTTCTTTATGTAACTGTCTTTGTAATTCATGGGGATGCTCTTATTCTTTGAAATGGGTCTACACTGGAACGAAGATTACTGTATTACACTATTTAGTTCATATCACTGAGCATGTTTTGTATTCCTACACTTCAATTCAATTTACTTGATGGTTAAAAAGTTGCAATTTTCATAAGCAGGGATCATGGTAACGTCCAAGTACCGGTATTCTCAGTTTATAGCATGTTTGATATTGTTTTCTTACAATGTACTGCATTACTTGGTAGAGGTGCTGTGGTCAAGTGCGTGTCTGTCAATGAAGTCATTGTCAGAACTGCTCAAAAATGTTTAAATCATTGCCTTCTCTTCTATTGCCACTCTAACTTTACCTCATTGTGTGTACAAGATATATAACAAGGTCGCTTCTAACAAAATGCTGATGTAATGAATATTTAATTTCTGTTTTCCTTTTTTTAATAGTAAGTTTAAGACTTGGATCTTTTGCTATTGCTGCCCCCAAACTATGGAATAGCCAATAGAAATACGAAGCACTCCATCTCTCAATGTTTTCAAATCCAATTAAAAAACTTATTTGTTCAACTGAGAGATCTTATTTTGTAGAATTTAGTAAAAAGGAGCTCTTAACCAGCGCAGCTGAATATATTTTGTATAAAAGCTGCGCTATATATATTTAATATTATTATTATTATTATTACTAAGATTAACACCTGATGTCGATATTTATAAAGAATTGGGCCAACAAATCTTGCATGGTTTCCTAGTCTTTTTCCTCACTGGACATTCCCTTATCTTTATATGTTCATTCATCAGTGACAAGAACTCTGTATGCTGTGAGAACTGCTATTATGCACCACCCTCCAAAGTGTGCAGTGATGCTACAGAACAGAATGCATACTGCAAGTCCAAGTCTTACTGTACAGGAAGGGACATTCGGTGCCCATCTCCTCCTGATCTGAGGGACGGAACAGGATGCATTGACAAGTGAGTAGTCTTTAAGGTTCAAGATTGGTTTGACCTAACTGCTAAGAAAGCACGTGTATGCTTGTCAGTAAGCAACCAGGGGACTGATGGCTTTCAGTCCTTTCCGAGGGACTTGGTAATTAGGACTAATGCCTTACCAAAAGGGCACTAGCGCATCAAGTTGGTTTCGAACCCGGGACCTCCTGGTTACGAGACCACTGCTCTTCCACTGAGCCATTGGGCCTCAAATAACGTTCTTCAGAATATATTGCCTGCTGAGAACCAAAAGGCAATCATTCCATGTAGAGGCATGTGAGTTATGCCCTTTTGGTTCCCAGCAAGACATATACAGTCAAACCTGTCGATAGCGACCGCCCAAGGGAAACACAAAAAGTGGTCTTTGTAGACAGGTGGTCACTAAAGTAGGTTTGACTGTATCATAGTACTATGTAGGGCATGGCCTGCTGCAAAGATCCCTGATTTAGAAGTTTTGTGAGCACAGACCTACATATGTTTGTCATCCAGTTACCAAGAAGGGTGCCTTTTGCTAATGCATAATGAAACATTGTAGAAGAATATAAAGCTCTGAATTTGTAAGTTCCATTATAAATTTTCTTTGCCTCATTATTGTCTTTCGTTATGTTTTGTCTGAGTATGGTAGTTCTAAGAATGTATTACATGTAGTATTTTATCAACTTTTGTTTTCTTTCTTATTGTCCACTCTTTGGCCCGAATTCACAAAGCAAGGTTTGAGCTCAGACCAAGGTTTGAGCTCAAACCTCCTTTTGTTTCGCCAAACCTCCTTTTGTTCTTTACAAACCAGGTTTGTAAAAAACGCGTAAAACGCGTCGTATGACGCACATAAACCTCGGTTTGTCGGCAAACCTCCTTTGTGAATTCGGGCCCTTATGTTTTGTCTGAAATTGCTTACTACTTCCTTTGTAAATTTAATTATGCAAAGATACATTTGATCGTTTTGAAAAATTGATGTAAAACGCTTAGAAACTTTTATATCAACTTTCTTATTATTTATTATTGCTAATATTATATGTACAAATCCCATTGTCCATGATGTCATAAACAGTGTATAGTATCTATAATCTCTGGGTAAGGTACCCCAGATAGCAATTGCATGTAACTCTTGTGCATAAAGCCTGTGTGAAATATTTTTTCATCACTGTGGATCAATTGTACAATGTACATATTTTGTTCATAATAACAAAATACAGATGTGATAGAAAATATCATTCTTGTAGTAAGCTATCTTGAGGGTCCCCCCCCCCCCCCTGTCAATGCTAGCAACATGTTGAAACAAAAGTGTGTGTTAGGTGACTGGTTAGCTATGTATGCTATAGTAACTCTTCTCTTCTTTCCATTACAGTGGAACATGTGTTGGAGGGGTGTGCATGGCGTTCTGTGAAGTCAATAATTACAGATCATGCATCTGCTCTCCATGTAAGTAGGCATGCAGCAGTCCTTTGGGGTATTATACAAATATACAATGACAATCGAGGATCTAGCTGAAACTATTTGCATCGAAGGAACATCAACTAGTACTAATAATCTTACGATAAGGGATATTATTTCTTATATTACAGTATATGAATAATGATCGATGATTGTTTCCTGACAAACATGGACATGTATCTTGCCCCTTTTATCATATTTTATGCATGTTGGTATGTGATACCTAGAATTAAATACATGTATTGACCACAAAAAAGGGAACTTATTGTCCTACAGTAATACCAAGATGACATTCCTAATAGTTGTTGGACTGATTTTTATGTCATTGTTAAAGTGAGCATAAGATATTTGTTAAGAATATATTTCAGAAAGAAAGTGCCTCTCTATTTTTGAGGAAGAGAAAACTAGATGATACTAGTCAAATGTTTATGCTGTCAAGTTAATGGGCGGGGTAGAAACCTACTGGAAAGGGTGAGAATCTCCCAATTTCCTGGGGTGCTGACCATTTTAAATGAATCTTTTTGTTTGTTTTGTATATGCCCAGTGGAGCAATCATGTTACTTCTGCTGTGTGTTTGAACCAAACGGACCATGTGAGCCATTTCTGGACCGCCACACTCAAATGGCGATGCCAGTCCCAGATGGTAAACCATGTGAAATAGGCGGCTGCGTACAGGTAAGGTTAGAACTCAGTCACACTGTCAGACCAAACTCAAACCGACTCCAAACAGACTGCTTCTTGGCTATGCTGGGCAATGTAATTTATCTGGTCAGGTGTCTGTCTGGTGTCAGTCTTTTTGGTGTGTCTGGTGTATGAATGCTACTCTATAAATGTGTCGCGGTCAATTGCTTTAAGAATTTTACTGATTTTTGATTCAATCCCTGGTACTGCAACGATAATCTTTGATGAGACATTAATATACATGTACAATTCCATCCTTGTAGAAGGTTAGTACCTGTAGGATTTATTCCTTGAATGCATTGTGTGTTGATAACAGTTGCAAAGACTAATGCCAGGTAGTAATGTCCAAAGCCCTTTACAAGCACATAGTTATTTGAAAGTACTATTATTATTATTAGAAGTAGTAGTAATAGTATTTGGAATTAGGGAAAGACTCACAGATCTCATGTTCGAATATCATGATTTATTGTGGTGTTTACAGTAAGGCTAAAAGATTGCATTTCCCATTAGAATTCCCCTTTAAAAAATATGTGCTTGTTGTTGTAGGGCCATTGTGAGGGTCGGACGCAGGATCTAATCGCCAGATTCTTTGATGTATTTGAAGGATTCACCATCAGCACAGTGGGTGAGTATTCTTAACATTATGCTAATTTTGTAATTCTTAGTAAATAGAATGGAATGTTTTCTTTAAAGGCATCGTTTAACATTGTTAAATCTGAGATGCATGGCCCTACGTGTTATCAGTGTCTTTGATATGGTGTAATATTGAAGCCCTAAAGAAATTGCGCTTCAAAATGATCAAGAAGTGCCTCAAAAAAGTAAAAAATCTTTGAGTGACCGGATTTACCATACTCGTTTTCCCCAATAGACTGTAGTGTTATGAAAACCATTAAGAAAACGCAAAATTTGGCTTCGATTTCCAATCACAAATATCTTGATAATCAGACAGGCAATCGGCTTGTAAAAGTCATGGGGTTCCTGACTGACCTAAAAGTTTATGATTATCATTGCAGCATGAGCTAAATCCAGGGTTTTGTTCCAGAATCTGAGACAAAGTTACCAGATCCCTTTAATCACTAGTTGACCAAACATAATGACACAATATGAAGAAGTGGGATTGATAAAAATTGAGAAATTCTTAACCCAAGCAGGAAATGTGCATATGATTTTTCAATTTGATGGATAAAAAGGCACGTTAATTTCTAATATCTTACTCCATTCAATGTGTTGGTACATTCTATCGTCTGTTTTTGCTTCTGATTAGTCAAAACTTGAAGTCATAACATGAAGCATGGATTTGGAGGCCAAACTTTTGTATTGACTATTTAAATTGTTCATAGCAAATATAATTTGTTTAGTTAACCCATGCATTATGTAAGTAAATTGCAGGATCATTACCAGGTATAGACTATTTTGATGTTTGTTTTCTTGTTATTCTTCAGGTCGTATCATCAAAGATAATGTAGTAGGAGCTACGCTGATTATCTCTCTTCTCATCTGGATCCCATGTAGCTGTTTGATTCACTATGTGGTGAGTTCCTATCCATTCAAACATTGAATTCTACTTGAATGTGCCATGGATAAGTTGTTACAAAAAGTTATATTTGTATAATTTTTGTCATTCTAATTTTGTAATCACCTTGATTATTTTGTTTTATTGTTATATTTCTAGAAAAATGCCAAATAAATAAAATATTTAAAAAATATGGCTTTTCTATTTTCACTCCTCACAAAGTTAAGCTTTCAAGATTGATGTCTTCTATAAATCTTATGTACAGTGGTGTTAAGGCTGGAAATCAATATGTCAAACTTCTTTAGTTCCAACTTAGTTGATATCATACTGTAAAGTCACATGGATTATAATTATCGGGTTATCAGAGCTGCCAACCATTCCGTTTTTGCCGGAATTACCCCGTTTTTTCCTCCAAATTACGGTATTACGTTTTTTCTTCATAAAATACGTTTTTTTTTTTCTTTTTTTTTTGTTGTTTTTGTTTGTTTTTTTTAAATATTTTTTTACATACCGCACGTCAAACAACTGCCCTAAAATGGTGATTTGATCACAGATTCAATAGAACACTAATTTTAAAACATACCGGTACTTGAAGAGAAAAATATTCTCAAAAAGAATGAAATGCCGATAATACCAAAATAACCACACACAAAATACCTGCTTGTACGGAAGAAACAGCATGATGAATGAACATTTCTACATTGGAAGTGTGTCGCGCGTGGTTGTAAGTTTCGTTTTTATGAATTCCTTTTTTTTGCCATCATGATTCCTTTTTTTGGTCGCACAAGGTTGCCAGCTCTGGGTTATAGTTATTTAGTTAATCTTTTTCTTTTCCTGGCATCCATGTGACTCTTTTCCAGATGTACCCTTGTTTTGTATTCACTCATTTTCTTTGTTTTGGCCGAATACAAAATAATAAGAATAATAATAATAATAATAAGTAGGCTTACAGGATACTCATAGGTGTAATTTACACTGACCTCATGGATATAAGCAGTCTTTGGCTTTGCTTGTATTTACACATTTGTGATGTGGAAGCTCCAGATATTATTTCAAGTCTGAAATGAGTTCATTTCAGGAAGAAAAAACACCTCTGCTACCAAATATGGTGTCAGAGGTATGACATGGATATGTTAATTGATTGTTGGTAATTGCATCCTTCCATGCATATCACATGTTATTATAGATCAACAGAGGCATCAATTATTGTTAATAACAATTTTACTATCATTATTGTTATTTGTATGTATCAGGTCATTTATCACAATAGAATACTGCCTCTGTCCCCTGAAGTATTTATTTAAACCTGTGTGGTCCATATTTTATCTACTCCCTCTGCAGGACAAGAAAAGGGCCAGGGAGCTCAAACAGATTGACACATGGCTGCACCCAGCGGTAAGTCCAAACAATGATGAATACAATCATACACTCATCTAATAAAGTGGAACGTTGTTATAATAACCAATACACTAATTCTATTCTTACATTAGATGCTGAAGGAATGTAGAGCATACAGTATAGGCTATGTGTGAGTTACGCAGCTATACACACATTCACATGTTGTACAAAGAAAGTAGTCGTTTAGAATGGCTCAGTACACACATGTGCAAGTACTACCCCTTGGAATGATGATGCTCGCTTTTGCTTCCTGGTGTCAACTAGTTGATGATCTGCAGTTCTGCACTCATTATAACAACTATTTTCATCCTTATGTTTTATCATTTTTATATTATTTGTATTTTTTTAAATTTGTCTATGTTACATTGTGTCTATGTTACATTGTGTCTACATTATTATTGTTATAAACTGTGTCTAATTGATATATATTACATAATCATCATCATTATTTTTGATCTTCATCGTCATTATCATCATCATCATCACCTTCATTATCTCCACCATCGTCACAATCATCACCATCATCATCATCATTACCATCATCATCATTACCATCATCATCATCACCACCATCATCATCATCTTCATTATCTCCATCACCATCATCATCATCATCATTGCTACCATCATCATCATCATTGTCATCTTCACATTACCATCAACTTCGCCACTATAATCATTCCCCACCACCATTATCCTCACCATCACCACTACAACCACCACCATAACTACCATCACTACCACCACCACCACCACCACCACCACCACCACCACCACCACCACCACCATCATCATCACCACCATCACTGATAGTAACATCATTCATCTCTTTCTCCCACAGAACCAAGAACGGATTCTACCAGAGGACAAGCTTCGCGTTAGAAGGTACAAACCCCCCTCTGAGTATATGGAGAAAGAGACTGTGCTTTGACCTGCTCAACCATGCATCTTGCTTACTTTTATTTATTACTAACACTACTAGTATTTATTGGAAGGGGAGGGGGCAATGACAATTATTATTTTAAGTGCCATTATTCATAGAAACTTTGCTATTATTTCCAGGAAAGGATCCATCTTTGAATCTTCTAGCTATTTCACGACCAAAATGTTGTTGAATTTGTTCATTTGTTAGGTGTCTGTTGATGACAAAATTAATCCAACTGCGCACTTTCATTTGTTGTTGAAATCATTTGTCTAGGTGTGTCATGTTCATCTACATGTAATTCTATTTCATCTAATACATGCATTGAGGGAAAAACTTTACTTCAGAATTATGTCACAGTTATTATACTTCCAAAATTCCAGTTGAATCACAGTAGGTTCATGAAATACGAAGCGATACTAATTTATAAAACAGTCACCAGGGTATTCCACCCCTTAAATGTGGATGTAGATCACTCATGTATGAAATAAAAAATAGAAAAACCAAATCCTTCTCTTCCTAATTTTCATACTCTAATATCTTTTAAAGTAAAAACCAATTGTGATGGTCCAATAATGAAATACAAAGAATAACACCATCATGGTTATGATCTCATAGTGGGAATCTTAATTTAAACCACCAAGCAACATTTTTTTCTGTCTACTTCATGATACAAATTTGTACTCCTTATACTTTGTCAATGTACTTCATATACCAATCATGAGTGAGAGAATATGGTCAGCCATCGTTTGCTTTTAACTTGCACTTTCCGAGTCAAAACCGTCCATCCATTGCGCAACATTAGTTTTCTTCTTGTCAAATACTATAAGTTGCCAAAATAATTGAATTTTTTATGTGCATAAGTTCCTGTGTTAATAATAATGTTTTATAATATAAATTATTCTTGAAAAATTTCAAATGCTCTAATAACAACTCATGACATTATTCTTTTATATTTTGTATAAATTTATTCTTGTGAAGAAAGTAGCAAATAGTAATTGAATGTATTTTGATCTCTATTTTGTTTTCTAACTAAACAATTTATGACCAGCATTTTGTAATACTTTGAAAGCACATGTAAGATATAGGGTATTGCAAAAAGTGAAAAACTTCAAACCCCAATTGGCAAAATTTGTAAGTCATGCATGGTTTGTTATATCCTGTTTTTGTTCGTTTTGCATGCAAGAGGACTGCTTTCTAGGTTTTTTTTCCTTTCTAACTTTGTTTTGAAAGAATTCGATGCAAATTGTCATATATGAATTTGGCTTCATCTCAGTTTGCTGGGAATACTGAACGTCCATTCATCCAAATACTTTTAATTATGTCTTACCATAACCTGTAAAACCAAAGAGGTTTGTTGGTTTTAGCCACTTGCGATACCCTGATCAATGTTTTCTGAAACCTTTTGAAGTACAAGTTTGCCAACATCCCATTGAAACGCATGTTTGAAAGTCAACACACAGTTGGCAAACTTATACTTAGGACAGTTTCGTGAAAAAATTACCAGATTTATTATTTTGTTGCCTTCAGCAGCATGAACTTGATAAATTTTTGGGGTCAGCATGTCTTTTTACTTTTTGCATTTTGAGGTAAAGTAGGCCTATCCTTTTGTATATATTGCAGACTTTGCAGTTCTGTTTTTGTTTAAGAATATATAAAATACTTATGAGTAAAGGTAGTTTCTTTCATTTGAAACACCAAACAAAATGAACAGATAGATGACAGCAATAGCACCTCCTCTTATTGATATGTACCAGGAGAAAAACATTTGAAGTTAAAGACAGGTATTTTTAGCACCAAATAAAGCAACATTATTCCATTCCTAAGACTCACTTTTATGATACAGTCAAACCTGCTTTGGTGACCACCTGTCTACAAAAACCACATTGTTTGTTTCCCTTGAAAATGGTTACTCATTGAAACATGTACTAAAGAAACCTGTCTACAAAGACCACCTGTCAACAAAGACCACTTTATGTGTTTCCCTTGGGCGGTCGCTATAGACAGGTTTGACCGTATATGAAACCAATTTTCTTTTTGTTGATGGAGATACAACTAAATGGCAATACATCAGGAATCAAATGCTTAGGATGTACTTCAGAAATGAATGACCTATTACCTGTTTAGATCTCCTTAGCAATCTTGATTGTGACTTGTATGTTAAAGCCTATTGGAATACAAGAATTCAGTATTCAATTGGTTAATGCTCTGAGGGTATATAAACTCATGTGCATTTACGTGTAAGTTCACCAATTTTAGTCCTTCCTTGCCATACATATTTTTTGCATTTCTTTTGCCATATATTTCATTACTGCGTGGTATTACAGTGTGTACCGTAACTTTAACATGGCTAATAAGCATTAATATCTTTGCCATTCCCTAGATGATGCAGTATCGGTCATTTGAATGTCTTTACAGTATAATTCTTTTTCCTTCAAATTTTGTTGCAGTCAAATGTTTTTTGCAGTATTTTTCATGAACCCAGAATAACCCATAAACTATGTAGTTTTACATATTTAGATGGCACATGACAAATCCATTCATGTGTCTGTTTCTACTTCCACTCAGTACCAACCATTCCCATGTTTTCTACCAGGTACTTATTTTTGTTGAAGCAAAACACATGTACTATATACATTGTTAAAAGCAAGACTTTTATATCAGGAGAATTTTATATTTTTGTTAAGGTTAACATTTCCTATTTTCATTTCATTCAGACAAATGTACACAATAATTGTGTTGCATCAGATTAATACTAAGTTATCAACAAAATACACAAGGAGGCATGTTTTTATTCCCATAATCTCCTTTGGAAAAAAAAAGGGAAAACAAGATGCAAACAAGGTCAAGTTTGAAAGACTTTTGTAATTGATATTTGAATATGAATTGAGAGTCACATTTAAAAGCTTACTTTCAATGTTAACACACATGTTTTTGCCATAAATGTAGAAAGATAGCTAGAACTAATACAGAAAAAGCCAATGGAAAATTATGTCAAGATGTTTTTGTGAGAAGAACATTTTATAAAAACTAGATGTGAAGTTTTTGTCCTAGTTGCTCAATCCTGTAATATATTTATGTGGAGTCACACTTTCAACATTCTCAATGGAGATATCCATTATTTATGTTAATTCTACTGGGGTCTTCCCCACCTTAAAGTAACAGTACAGTGCTTTTTTAAATATAGAGATGCTACATTATATAATGTAGATGTCTAAATGTATGTAAATATTAATAGTTTGAAAACTCTATTTATGCAATAGTTGAGATCAGTACCATATTGTTAGGGTCAAAGTTTGTAATTTATTTAATGAGCTAAAGATTTTGTATCTCACGAAATGGACAATTATCTGTGAAGTGTATTTTGTAAGTTTTATAAAGATGATCATGTGATTATGGTGCAAACAAGCGAAATAATACTGCAAAAATGAACAAAGAAATAATGAAGATCTTATGTTTTGTTGATTTATTTGAAGTTTTGAGTTTGTAGAAAACCTCAAGTTTGCATACTTACTTAACATATCAAACACAAGTTCGTAAATATTTGTCAACCATACTCCGTAACACACTGCATGCCAAATATATGGGATTTAAAGTGTGTGGTGTAGAATACTAGAATTGAACAGGGGACCATTGTGAACAGAAGAGGTTGCAAATCAATTCTGTTAAGGTTTCATAGAAGGCTGGTCTAGACTAAGAAAAAATTATCATTCTACAGAGCTGGCTTAAGTTGATCAATATCATTCATTATTATCCCAAGTAACATTAGTATAATTTTACCTACAGATTAAGTTGATTAACAAACATTTTGGTCAACGCTTCAAATTCTCAAATTAATGATCCTCATAAAATCTTCAACATTAATGAACCCCTTCATAAAGGAATCTTTTTATTAACAAAGCTTTGGAATACCGAGCATTTAACCTGACCTCTACAGAATGAACAGTCTGTGTTGGCTGTACAAATTTTTACTTTTTGTCTTTGCAAACGTGGCATTATGAGCTATCAGTTTCTATCCTTATTTGATATTGTTCTCATTAATCAAAAGCAAATGGAACCACCCATATCCCCCCCCCCCGCCCCACCCAACCTCTAATGAATCTTGATGGCTATGCCACTGGTTCATCTATTATTTTGCCCCTGTAGAGCGCCTAGAGTCGTATTCCAGTGACATCACTTCAGCTGGTACATATAGCAAAACAGGATATACAATCCTAAGTAAGTATCTTGGTTCTCTTGATGTTATCGTGGTGTTCTTATGCATGATTGAATGATATGGCATGGGCATGCATTGAACCTGAACAGGGTGTTTTGAATCGCGTTATGAGAAAGGATTTGATCTTTTTGTGTTTTATTGAAGGATTTTACCTTTTTCCTACCATGACATATATCCGGATAATGTTTTGAATGCAGTCAAATGCTGAACGTACATGTATCTCCCTTTTCCAGCTTTTTCTATTTTGCTTTGTGTGTTTCCTTCTTACTTTTCGTGTATGCATCAACTACATGTATACCCATCTCTGGCTCTCTCTCTCTCTCTCTCTCTCTCCTCTTTCACATCTGGTATCTCTTACCAGGAATCCCCTGTGATTGCTGTGTTGTGTTGATTTGATAGACTGTTTGCCTCCTCTGTATTATCCTCCTTTACTTTCAGTGATATCACATTTGCCACCAAAAGACAAAACCAATTATAAAGAGAAGGCGATCAAGAGTTGAGGGGGCCTTATTTTTTTAACTTTTCAGTATTGAGGATTTGTTTATATGGAGAAAACAAAATACCTGGCTTAAAATATCACACTTGCCACCAAACGACAAAACCGAATACAAAGAGAAGGCGATCTAGAGTTGAGAGGGGCCTTAATTTTCAACTTTTCAATATTGAGGATTTGTTTATATGAAGAAAACAAAATACCTGCCTAAAAATGTCACATTTGCCACCAAAAGACAAAACCGAATACAAAGAGAAGTCGATCAAGAGTTGAGAGGGGCCTTATATAATTATTTTTTAAACTTTTCAATTTTGTTTATAAATTATGAAGAAAGCATAATATACCCGCCTAATTTTTGTTAAACAGTTAAGTAAATATTGTATTAGTACAACACGAACAGAGTGGGAGGGAGTGAGAGGGTAAGAAAATGAGAGAAAAGGAGAATCTGTTTAGAACAGAAAGGAATAGAGACATACCGAGAGATATAGAAGGAGGAAGGAAGGAAGGGAGGGAGAGAGAGAGTAAAAAGGGAGGGAGAGAGAGGGAGAGAGAAATAGAGAGAAAGAGAGAGGAGAGGGAGGGAGAGAGAGAAGAGGGAGAGAGAGAGAGAGAGTTGAAAGCATATGTTTTCTGATATTCTATACTTTGCATGTTCCAGTCGCAAACTGATGTCAGATTTGAGAATATTCTTATGTTGAAAGTTTTGATGTGCGATTGTGTCAATTTGCGTAAAAATTGAATAGATTGTGTAAAAAGTGTAAGTTTTGCATTAAAGTTGTGTTTTAATATTTAGCATGCATTATTACTAGAGTATTATTAGTATTATTATTAGACACGTGTATGATACAAGGTACTTGATAGAGACAAATCATATCATTACAGATTTTGAACTCGGCAGATACAGTTAACAACTAAAAGATTTATACCCCGGGGTAAATTTGATGTTTTTGTGTGTGTTTTCGTAACTCAAGAACAAAAGATGGACTGGTTGATCGAATCATTACCTTTTTAAAATACTTTAGATTTAAGCTTTAACATGTCACGTTCTTGAGAGACGTTACTCGGGACAAATAACATTTTCACATACTTCAACAAATACAAAACTTGGTAAGAGTATGAATAATATAGTTGTTGACTGTAATTTATTGTAAGCCTATAACCATTCTTGTCATTGATCCTCTGTTCTATTCATGCTATTCTACTCCGGGATTCTACTCCCCAACGTCCTTTTCACAGATAATTATGTAGTTGAAGTCTACATATTGAATTCATTTGATCGTATAATCATAATTATATCAGGTATGAAATAAAGAATAATGATATTTTATGTACAACGATATTCATTTTTTTTGGTTTCATAGAAGCCAGGTGATGTTAGAGAGCTATGAAGGAAGAGATACAGAACAGTAAGTAGTCGAATATAGGTTGAATCTTATTAAAGTTTCTCCCATTGCATGCACATTTTCATTTTCTTTATCATGTGACTTTGCATGTTTCAGCCAACTGCGTTTTTTAATATTTTAGTTCTTCCTGAAAAAGAAAAGAAAAAAATCAAGCATACAATCAATTCTATGTACCTCTACAGACAACTGAATATATTTTCTTTGGGTAAAAATACTCAACATCTTTCTACTTTCTACTCTTTCTTCTTTCTTCCTTTCTCCTTTCTTCCTTTCTCCACGCGCAGATTCGTATTACGAGACCAAAACAATCAGTTGAATTTTATGAAGGAAAAGAAGTTATCAAAATAGGAAAAAGAAGACAAATGAGGAAACAAGAACAGTCGAGTTTAAATATCATAACTACATGCTAGAAGAAAAGAAGGCGGAAAAGAATAAGAAAGAAGGAAAATAGGGGGGGGAATAAAGAATGAGTCTCATGGAAGATTTTTAGAAAAACAATGATTCCCTCTCTATTCAACTCGTACCTGTATCAGTTGTCACTATGTTGTGTATTATTTTTCGTCCATTCAATTTAAACTTCCCCTTTTCCCCTCCTTGACCAACAGTCTCTTGCAGTGGTGGGACAAATCTTCAGAGGACGGTTCTCGGATAGAAGCTGAGGAATCTTTGTGATTCGTCAAACAATCAGCCAATCAGATCATCTCATCACCAATCACCCAATCAGATCATTTCTTTCTCTCTTAACAAGGGGAGGATATGAGAAACCACTGTGATTCGCCAACAAGTAAACCTATCAGATAACGTCATGGAATGTGAGGAAATCACTGCTTGTGATTCGCCCACCGTTCTCAAGCTCGCAGGAATTGTTGTATTCGCCAACCAGACCACACCCTCTTTTAACAAACTCTTAATATTGATATAATCTGAATACTGCGCGTGAAATCAAACCCTTTTGTTAAAATCTCTCATGAATTATTGTTGCAACCAAAATGTCTACTGGTTATTATTGCCCCATTATTTTCTCCTTGTAAACTGGGCTATGAAAGGGAATCTACGACTAGTCAAGAGAAACAAAGTATATATATATCAAAAACACGTTTACTTAACAATTCTGTGCAATACATTTATTTTATTATTATTCTATTGTTTGTGTTATAATAAGTGAGAAGATTTTTGCTCTGATTCTTTTTCTTTTTCCAAAATTATAAAACATTTTCTTCTTTTTTTTTTTAAATAGAAAAATTTACTTAAATTGTTTACTATGAAAAAATATATCTTTATATTCTATGAGACTTTCATTTTTGTATACCTGTCGAAATAAAATGACTTTAAACCAAGAGAATTTTACATAGTTACATAATTGTAAGAATAATTGTGTCTTAAGGTGAGTGTTAAGTTGGCTGGAATTTATACAAATAAGTCCTAATACAAGTTCCAAAATTACACTAGGCCTATCTCATATACGAATAGAGATCTCCTGAAAAGATAGCGAAATAGCTATTGATTTGACAATGACATCTTACCTATTGGATTGCAATGTTTCTAGTACTCATTGATAATGGTTAAGTTTTGTTTTAGGTAAGAATTTGTCATTGTGTTTTTTCAATAGTGTTCAAAGCAATATTGTGTTGTGTACGAAAATATGTATATACATGTATGTATATATACCAGTCTTTCCCTCATCATTATTATGACTATCTATCTATCTAACTTTTTATCTATTTGTCATCACTCTTTCATATAATTATTTTTTCATTTGACCTTAATATTTTTTTATTAGAGTTAACAAAGATACAATTTTTTTTTTCCTATAAAGTAAAAAAGGTTGTATAATCACCAAGAAGTTCAGTTTAGGTAGAATTTTTTTTTTTTAAAATAAATATTGTATGGAATAGCTTTAGATTACTTTGTTTCATCCGGAAAAAATGTATCTTCGACAAAATATTACAGTATTATGATCTTATGTGTTGAATTGTAATCAGGTATATATTATTATTTCTTTGTGTTCGATTAGTTAGTAAAAATAAAGGTGTTACATTCAACGCTTGGTATATATACATTATTTTGTTATTCCATATCAATGAACATTCAGGACCACCTGACCACCACCACCGTCGTCATCGTCATTGAATTTGTGCTGTCTTAGAAACAATCCAAAGTTCACGCGGTGCTTCCCTGGAATACCTGTCTCCCACTTGTGAGGCACTTTTGCCCCCTATTCATACATTTCTGGATACTCCAATGATGGGCGTCGCCAGGAGGGGATGTGATAGGGGGCCCTATATATAGTACTCCCATTCTTTTGGAAAGAGCCATTGATGGCATTGTCGAATATCTATAATTTTTAGAACATTTTTAAAGTTCAGACTCTCCCGCCTCCAGCCCCCGCACCCATCTTGATCGCACTGAACGATATAGATGTAGATATAAGGGCGGTCCAGAATTATGGGACTGCATGATGTAGATGAGAAAGGAGAAGATAATAACATGATAAGAAGCACCGTGAAGAAGCAGAAATAAACTAGTCTTGAGCGAAAAGGAAGACAGGAAATTAGAAAATTAATAAATTCAATTCAATTCAATTCAAACTTTATTGATTTCAATCCAAACAGATAGGATCATTCTCTTTTTTTTATGCACTGGACAACAAATGTCATAAACGGACCCGAGTTTTAGCCCATTATCAGTATCATTATGACTAAAGGAGTCGACTCAAACATATCTGGAGCTAAGACTACGCTCGACTTTTCGTGGAAACGGGAAACGCGTACGTAACAACGCAACAAGTTTTGTTGCAATTAACTGGACACTTAAAGATGCGATTTTTGAATAAGAGATAGCTCCTAAAGCGGTAAGTGTACCAAATCTAAATACATGTAATAAGTAGATTGTGAAGCATAAGGTAGTTATTACAGTCAGATCTGAATCAGTTGGTTTAACAGCCGTCCCTCACTTCGTCTTCAGACTTCAGTCGTGTCAGCTCAGTCCCAAGTATGAACTATGATGTTAGTTAAACTATATACTCATCCTGATCTGATCACTCATCCCCTCACGGCCATACTTGGTACTTGGTTGTTGTTCCTCCAAAAGATTCCTAGTGGAATTTAAACTGGAGGTCGTGGTGGCAGAGAGTGGACTTATTTCGGAAGGAGTTCTACTTTAAACTTTGCTGAGTCAGTCAGGGATACTAAAGGTCGGATCGAGATTATTCCATGGCCATGCTCCGGTTGTGCGAGGAATGAGTTCTTGTATACATCCAATCTGGCTAATGGTATTTCAAACTGACTTGAGTGCCACTGCCCGCACTGCCCTCGTCTGCTACGATCTGGTTTAGGTTGAATGTGGGTTCGGGCATCTATGTCCAGCTGGCCATGTAACATTTTGTGGAAACAGCTTAGATTAGACGGTGAGCTTTGCGTCTGTCTTGGAGGGAGTTCCACTTAAGAGAATTTAGAAGGTGGGTGACGCTTGCTTCTCTCTGATGAGTGCTTGTGACAAAACGGGCTGCCTGCCTCTGGACTCGTTCGATAGAAGAAATGTTCTTAGCTGTGTATGGGTCCCAACTCCCAAGCAGCATCTGCGTAATCTAAGTGTGGCCTAACGAGGGTGAGGTAGAGTTTCTCCTCAATGAAAGTTGAGCAGTGATGAAAGTTGCGTCTCAGAAAACTCAAAACCCCAATAGCTTTTGTTGTTGCGAGGTGAGTTTGGCCATTCCATCGGAGGTCGTTCTGGATCACAACACCAAGGTACTTTGTCTGCTTACATTCTTCCAGGGTGACACCAAGGAGGTTGTATGAAGATTTACCCGGTTTCTTCTTCCTGGTGACACGCATTGATTCACACTTTTTGGGGTTGAATTTCATGCCCCATTTCTGAGACCACTCCACCATTGCATCAAGGTCTTGTTGCAGAATGTCCACGTCGTTCACTGATTTCACTGGACGGTACAGCATGCAATCGTCTGCAAATAGCTTGGTGGTGCTTTTGACTTTGTCGTGAATGTCATTTATGAGGAGCAAGAACAAGTGGGGACCGAGCACAGTGCCTTGCGGGGTTCCACTTAGAACTGGCTTCCAGTCGGAATGTTTTCCGTTTACACATACGCGTTGAAGTCGTTTTGTAAGGAAATTGGCCACCCATCTTAAGTTATCTGAACGGATTCCATAATAATCTAGCTTGTGAAGTAACTTCTGGTGGGGGATGACATCAAAGGCTTTAAAAAAGTCAAATGTTATCAAATCTGTGGTGGCTTTTTCATCTAGGTTCTTAGCCAGGTCGTTTATCGTCAAAATAAGTTGAGATTCACATGATCTGTGTCTCCTAAATGCGTGTTGATTTTCTGCCAGAATATCGAGTTCGCTAAGATGGCTCATGAGGTTACTATCAATAATATGGTCCAATAGTTTACAACAGGTACTCGTGGGTGAAATAGGGCGGTAATTTGCTGGGTCAGTGGTAGAGCCCTTCTTAAAAAGTGGAGTGATATTGGCTTTTCTCCAGTCCAGTGGGAGATCACCAGAATCGAGCGACTGTTGGAAGATGAACTGCAAGATGGGAGCTCTTCTGCTGCAATTTTGAGAGCTTGGTTCTGGATCTGGTCCGGGCTGATGGCCTTGGTGACATTGATGTTAAGTAGTAGCTTCTTTACACCTTCGACGTCAACCCGGATGGGAGGCATATCAGGAAAAGGGCTGGGTGGAAGGTCGGGGAGCGATGACGGAAATACACTTTGGAAATGTTTGGCAAGAGCTTTAGCTTTCTCCTGATCTTGGGAGATTAGGTTGCCTTCTACCTTAAGCATCTGGACACCGGTGTTGTCTGTCCGCCTTGATTTAACGTACCTCCAGAAGGCCTTCGGGTTATCACCCTCAAGGATTGAAGAGACATGTTGTCTGTGGGCGCTTCTAATGGTACGATCGATCTGCTTTCTTGCTTTGGTGAATTTGTCCCAATCCCGTTGTGCACCACTTTTCTTGGCATGAATATATAGTTTCTTATAGTTAAAACAGCAATTTGAAGAAGTTTACAAGCAATATCAAATTAAAATTCTTATTAATCGTTCATTCAGTGTTATTGTTAATAAGACTAAGACTAGTCTAGAGTAAGATAAGACAGAGATCGAGAATACGTTGAACAATATAGGGGTCTAGATCTAGGCTATTTACATTATAACATTGTCAAAAATGCCTTCTCTTCTGCCTTCAGACTCCGCTAGTAAACAAACATGAATCAAATGGTACTAAGTACTAACCAATAACCATCATGAATATTTGTCCTAGCATAAAGGACAATTATTCAGTGCTGATTGAATATGTTTCTGTTCAACCTGAAACTTGAAAGCAAAAGAGAAGGCTTTATTTTATTTGTGTTAAGTGTCCAGACATCCAACCCCCATCATTTAATCTACCACCCTCCCCCCCCCCATTATATTAGGCCTAGATAGATCTAGACTTTCTTTTAAATCTCAAATACTGGAAGAAAGCTGAGGTAGCAGTTGAGCTTCAAGGTTGCTGCCCTACAACATTTGGAAGAAATTGGTTAAGAACAAAAATTAGTCTACAACAAAATTATGAATTCTACACTTAAACAGATCTCTGCCAAGTGGAGGAATTTATTAAGAAGAATTAGAGGATGGGAAGGGGGGTTTTGTATTTGGACAAAGGAGATCTATCTACAAAAGGGGTATCGCAATGGGTGTAATGTGTTGGCGCGCAATGGAGTTCCACATATATTTCATATTTGTTGGTTATGTTGGTTATTGGTGGTCATTTTACGTGACTGCTAAGAAAGCATAAATGCTTGTAAGTAAGCAACCAGATGGCAGACGGCTTTACGTCCTCTCTGAAGGACCTGGTAATGAGGATTAATGCCTTACCAAAGGGCACTAGCGCATCGACTTGGTTGGTTTCGAACCCGGGTCACCGGATTACAAGACCACTGCTCTACCAAATGATCCATCGTGCCTCCTTCATACAGTAGTTCATTAGAAATTAAATGTTTATATCTGTGCTAAGCAGTCATAAAAACTAAGCCAATAATATATTGTACAACACACTCATCATACATACGTTTATATATGTGTAAACTAATAAATAATAACCTCTTGCCAATTCTCACCAAATAACACCAATCATACAAACCACTGCTAAAAACTCACAAATCCTCTCTCCCAAGTCTCCAACTTATAATCAAAACGGAGTCCTAAATTAATACCACTCACTCAGTATAAGTCCAGTGCAAGTCTGCCTGTGTTTTATTATCTCATGCTGTCCATGTGCATCATGCAAAGTATATTCAAATGAAATACATTATCAACCAATAGTAAAATAGGATTTAAGATTAATATACAAATATACACTGCCTTGAGAGGTTCTGGTTAAAACTATGCGCAAGAGGTGACTCCAATAGTACTATTTGCTGAGGGGCGCAGCCCCGAAGCAAATGGTACTTTTGGAGTCACCGAGGCCCATAGTTTAAGCAGTATCTCGAATAGAAGGCATGGTATATTTGTTTTATATCCTGCATCAAAAAATTATTAAAAAAACACAAAAACAACATTTTTGGGAAGTAAAAAAATTTAGAACAAAAAAAATATCAATTTTGATCTAAAAAGATTTAAAATATTTTGTTTTCATAAAATTAAGATTTGAAAAAAAAAATTGATTCAATTAAAAAAAAAATTAACATTTTTTGTTCAACTCCCAAATAGTAAACCAAAATAGTACTCTCATATAGTACTTTCTAAAAATAGGTCAAATATTTCTGGTCATGTGACGAGCTCTCAACCAATCAAAAGCCAACAAATTTTTGATGCAGGATATAAAACTGAATATTCATGAATAAAGAATGAGAAGAGAGTGAGAAGAGAACAAAGGAACATACCAGGTGAAATGGACGACTTAATATGTAGAGGAGATGAATGGAGGAAGAAATTGGGTCAAATGATATGTAAGTAAATAAGCAAATGTGTGAAATGAATATGTATAGAAAGAAAAGACTATAGAGAAACATAGTAATTGTGACAAATACAAGTAGGGAATTAGTCTAATTTAAACTCTTACATATGCATATATACATTTGCAGCAGTTATTGATATTTAATAATTTAACAGTAATTAAAGATAAAGACCAGTTAATGGTCATGTGATTGCATTGTGAAAGAAACGTTGTGGAATCGCCGTCAGAAAAGGTTGATCATCTAGCATGTATTGGTGTGTACTGCAAGGTTCTGGAATCATAATATAAAAATCAAAATCAAATTCTCAATGAATCTTACTTATTGTACCCGGCACTGGAATTCACATGATTACACAGTAAATGTTTTTTCTTGAAAATCTTTTGCAAGCTATGCAAAATATTCATTCACTGCATCAAAACATCTACATGTATGTTATGGATATGAAGCAAAAATAGTGTGTGTTTTATGAAACAAAACCAACTTTCCCTTGCAATGTTTCTTCAAATATACACAATCAGATGCATTTTAAAACATCAAGAAGGACATGTCTATCATCATCGTCACTATATAACAATATTAAACCAGTAATGTCAGATTGATTTGTTCATGAGAGTAGAATCTATTGATGAACAAACTGAATTCCTGGAACATCTCTTTGCTTCCATTTTGTTTTTGTTTTTCAGTCTTTTGGTCCTGTCCATCACATAAATATTCATTTCTTCTTTATTCAAACTTCTCTTAATATTACACATCTAAAACTGTATTGAATGCATGATAATATCATAGCATTATTGATATCATATGAAACTTTTAAGTGGAAGAATTGATCTTCGACAATTCACATGAATAACAGTAATTTACTTTGGCAGGGTCAATTAGTGAGTTATTAATGGGAAAATTCAGGATTTTAATCTTTTCCTTTAAACAAAAAACAAGTTAAGTACTATTTAACATTTGTATAAGAAGGCAAAAAGTACAAGGAGAAAAAAAAAAACACAAAAAAGTAGAAGAAGAAAATTATTTGCATGCTGTTTTGAAAGCTATTGTAATTTTTCTTTAATGTAATCATTTTTTTGCTACTATTATAATTTCATGAATTTCCAAGGATGTTTTATCTCACATTTTAAGCCAAAAAATACATAGATCACTTTCACCACCATGTCAAATGTTAAGTGGTACCTTTGAGTTATCTTACATCATGTAATGAAGAAAGACAAAAAAACACAAACAAACAATCCCCCAAAACAAAATAAATCAGTATTTGTACTGAGGTATCATTTACTGGCAAAAGTAAAGCAGAAAAAAAGTAAAATAAAGAAACTAGAAACTTTTTAAACTTTGATCTGCCAAAAAATATATTGTATTTTTTATTATAAACATATAGGAAATAAGGAAATTTATGACATGTTTAGGTGCCTGGATTGGAAATAAAAATGAGTTCAGGTGATTTATTGATACCACCGCTGATATTCCACTAAATGTCTTTTGATCGATGCAAAAATATCGTCAGTCTAGAGAAAGATGCACTAATTTTCTTACTTTACACACCCAGTGTCAATCTGTACAGCTGTTGAAACAACAATGTAACAGGAAACTTCTCTTTGACAACTATTTTTTTTTTTTAAGTTTGATTTTGATTACAAATCTTTGATTTCTGCTGCAAATGTAAAATGAAATACAAAAACTACTCACAAGACCAATGAAGAACACCCCACCATCAGCTAGACAGAAAGTAGAAGTGAACAAAATGGTTTACAAACTTTCTAAAATGCCTAGAACTCGTACAAATCTTGTGATTATTCAGAGCATTTGTTTGTCTATGCTCTGCTCTCTCCATCTCGCTCCACTGATTTGAAAATCCAAATCAAGGCTGACTTTTAAGGATTCCTGTTCAAGTTCACTCAACCATACCAGGGACCTGCGTTCCCACCCTTTTGTTGCCAAACTGGGTTGCCATGACACCATAGTAAGCTATCTCCATATCTGTAGGTCTTCCATAATAAGGGAAATGAGCCATCTTTTGAAATACAATAGTACAGTCAACTGACTTCAAAAGAAGTGTTTTGTTTGACTGGTGGCTTTAATTGAGTTTGTCCTCGTGTGTACCTGTTGCTGAGGGACTTCCATACTTGTCTGCTAATTATTAGCCAGAGCGTTTCATATGTTGTAGAAACCAACCAGCAAATATTGATTTTTGTGATGATGAACAATACCTTCATGGTTTATGGACTTGTGGTAGATTCTTAAAACAAATGAGCAACATTTGATTGTCTTGATATAATCAATAATGTAGCTGGAAAAGACAGGACGGGACTTCTGGTTGATGGAAAAAGAGAATTGTCAAAGTTCTCTTCCGCTTCAAGGAGAAAAAAGGAATGGTGACGATGCCAGCATATGCTGATGACAGGACCTGGTTTAACTTTCATCTTGCATGCATGACTACCTGTTGATGCATCTTCCTAGCTTAGTTGGATTGCTTTGGGCAATTAAGAGTAATGTTTCACCGTAATGAATGGATTCCGTAATGCTCACCTATGAACTGATAGCAACCAGACGGAGCAATGGATGGATTGATCAGTTGAGATCTGACCTTGTTTCAGTTGCAGTTCATTGAGAGTTGCTTGGTTGAAGATGAATTCGAGCTATTGTTTATCGTTCATTATCTTCAATTTAGACATTATATATGTATATAGCTTTAACTTTGTGAGAAAGGGACAAAGGGATAAGGGATACGTTTCATGTATTGCATTTCCAAAACAAAAAGAATGCAGTATTCATATATCTATCTAAACTGTCGTAAATTTTATGATGCCAGCAGTGCAGGGTTCAATTTTTATTACTGAAGAAATGCTTTATCTACAAATCTGATATGACAATTTGAATAATAGTTCAGGCTTCTACACGGGCAATTACCTACATGTACATGCTTGACTTACCCTTCATTGGATTGGGGCGAGATTACCTACCTTTGTGTTTTGTAATCACTTTGCTCATCCCATGAACAGACAGTGTTGTGATCCAGGATATATGTGCTGCTATATAGACCAGATTCTGGTCGTTTTGAATATTTTACCTTGGAGTGCTTGCCTGCACTCACCCCACGAATCCACCTACCCGGGTCTATAGTCAAGGATATATATGCTCATATATATATATATATATAGCTAGTATGTGAATGTGTGAGCTCGTCGCTATAAGAAAGAACAGGCCAGACAGTGGATATAGTGCTGCCAGGGAACAGAGAATTTTTATTCAAAATTCAAATATGTGCAACATACATGGATTGAGCTTTTAATAGACCAACAACACAAACAGATTGGAATATGTTAAAGAAGGGATCAGTCTCTTAATTGTCACAGTGATGGAAAATAAGAGGTTGTCGAAAGTCCAGTCTTTCCTGGAGCGAGAAAAGACGATGACCTATCACGAAAAGATGACCCTCCTGGAAAACTCGCGGGTGTCTTCTTCAGAGGTCATAGATCATCGACCTTTTGGTCTTAACAGTGGCTTAATGGTGCATGTAAAAGCCAATGTGTCATTCAGTAATGATGTCCAAGATCAAGCTCCAGTGAGGACAAGAACAATGACCCAGGGGTCAAAGTTTACAACCTCTAGTCTCGATGCTCATGCTTCTGTCACAGGTCAGTTTTCTCAAGGACAGATGGAGAGAGAGAGAGAGAGAGAGAGAGAGAGAGAGATAGAGAGAGAGGGGAATTCTGCATAAAGACAGATTTGAAGAATTATAAAGGGAGACAAATTTGAGAAAGATAAGAGCTATGCTAGTTTAGAGAGAGAGAGAGAGAGAGAGAGTAGGAATCTAATCTCTAGGCTAAACGTCCATGATCAAAGAAAGAGGAAGGAAATTTGTAAAAGAAAGATAAAATGGTACAAACCCAGGTCTACATTATTCACTGGGCTTTGTTCTAACTTCACTAAGTCCTTGGTACCAATAATAATTCATTTTATAGGAAAAATATATATAAACATGCACCCATAAAGTGCTTTAATCGACCCGTTTATCTCATTCCCATAGGAATTAATACAGGGACCACCGCTTCTCCGAAGACAATGGGATAACTTGTAAACATATATAAATTGAACATGACTGAACTTTAAACGATTTTCTTCCATCAATTTCAGATACAACCATGGATTTGGTAGAAGCAGCTGCTAAAGGTGACACTGAGATGGTTCGGAAGGCTGTCTCCAAGAATCCTTATGGGTCAAAGGGCAACGACCAGGCAATGCAGAAAGCTGTGCAGTACGGCCAGACTGAAGCTCTCCAAGAGCTCCTTAATGTAAGTCTTAAAGACGGCATGATTGGTAATGATAGCAATCATGATGATGGAAATATTGAAAATAGATGAAAATAACCATCTTGTGTGGATGACTTCAATATATTAAAAAAAAGAAAATAGTGATATAATACATATGATGATGATCATCCAGGTGATAAATGTTGTCCACGTGTAGGCAAGTATATATCTTTGACTTAAATCTTTTTCATATTCCTCTTAACATACCTTGGGAGTGTTTCACAAAGGCTTAGATCAACTTTAAGTTGGGCTTAACTATGGCAGGACGTTCATGCCACTAATTCCTCTAACCATTCCTGGCATTGGTTTCTCAAGGAACGTACACTCATGGTCGCAAATCTACAGAATTTTCATTTTTTGATAGTTCATTATTGAAGGTCATAATTGAGAGACCAATGGTGAGAGCAACCAGTGGCATGAAGTTAAGGCCAACTTAAAGTCGACCTTAGTCTTTGTGAAACACTCCTATGGGCTTATGTTCCTTAATAATGTGGGGGAGGGGGGGGGGGGGGGCTTTGCTCATTTAACAAAATTATTTTTATGTCCCATGTAAAGGTTAGTTATTATATGATGAAAATGTTTGGCGTCTTGTCGTCAAAATCTTATTATTTCATATGTATTCTGGTCATATTGATTGGAGTACCATAATAAAGCTGCTTTTAAGTCATCCTTACTTTTTTTAAATATATTAATGCAGGCTGGGGTAGACCCAGACATCAAGGTTCAAGGGGGGCGCACCATGCTCCATGAGGCCTGTGTAGGAGGGCACAATGAAGTTCTGAAGCTCTTGCTGATCCATGTAACAGACATGGATGCCACAAACAGCCTCGGTCAGACGGCTTGCCATACAGCTGCTTACCATGGGGAACTGGGCTGTATGAAAGTCTTAGAAGAAGCAGGTAAAATAATAATATGCAAAAATATTTATTTATGATAAGTGTAAAATGGGGTGAGGAAAACAACTGATTGGTCTACATTTTCAACTTCTTAAAAGGGCAAGACCGGATTTTAACCAAACTATAGGTAGGGATCATCCTTAGGCAAGGGAGATCGAAAGTTGTTCAATTGGGCATATGCCCCACAAAGGAGTGGCAGTATACACATTTTCATCCTCTTCATGAAATCCTATGGCTGTATTCTAACTGCAAATTTGTAGGAATCACCTGCAGGAAAGGGAGATCTAAAGTTGTCTAAAGCCTTCAAAATCCACAATTTAAACAGCAATGTGAGCAATTAAGGCAAACTTAAAAATGTGCGGATGTGAGAATCTTGAAAACTGTCAAAAAATTGAAAAAAAAAAATTTAGTATAGCTTTTATGCTACGTCCATGTTTAAAGGTCTGCATTGTGTGTTGCGTTATCAATAATGACTGCATATCTTTAGCAACAGAATGCGTCCTCCAGTAACCATCAAGACATAAGAAATCCTTATTTTACCTACTGTCACTATGTGATTAGGAGCTGACTGTAGCTTGCGGGACAGTAAGGGGTGCTCTCCGTGCCATCTAGCGGCCCAGCACAATCACCCCTCCATCCTCAACTTCCTGCTCTCCAAAGGAATGGACATAGAGGGCGCTGATGATAATGGACGCAGGCCACAACATGTAGCAGCCAGGCATGGAGGTAAGGATTGAATCAAACTGTTGCAATGTTAGGGGTATCTGGGGCATTTTTTTTACTTTCAGCAGATGATTTGGTAATTGAAGCAGTAAAGAAGAATATCAACAGCTATTAATTGCCAAAGATATTTCCAAAGTTTAAGAGCTTGGCATTTATCACCACAGTGAGTCCATGCAACATAACTTTGGTCCTCTTTTTACATCTTTGTGGGTGGTTATCTCTTAATTTTGCAATGTGCTAGCTGCCAAGCCATGAAATCATAACATATTAGAAGACAATACACATGTATGAGGCATTTTTAAACTGAACTATTTAACATTTTAAAAATGAAAATGAATACATGAAAAATATTGGGATAAGTTTGAAGCATAGACATTATCTATAGCTGTATTTCCCTTGGCAAATGTAAGGACATGAATATGGCCAATGGACTTCTGCACATTTCATTTTTTGAGGGAAATATTTACTTCACTTTTGTTTTCTTCACTTGAGAACTGCCAATTACACATTAGGTTGATCATAGTCTCTCCATATTTGACATCCTTGAAAACTTTTCTGTCTTTATATTAGCATTGGAATGCCTGGTGCTGTTTCTTCAAAGTGACTGTGATACGACGGTAGAGGATGGGTCAGGCTTCACGGCAGGCCACCATGCTGCTGCCAAAGATCATCTTGATTGCCTGAGGTTTCTCGTAAAGCATGGTAGCGACAAAGAGGTCAGAGAGAACCATGGAAGAACATTAGCTCATCTGGTAAATATCTTTGGATTCTTGTCTTTGGATGGGTATCACAGTATCCTACTCATATTAAACCCTGGCAATCATTACATTTGCTTTGAGCCAGATCAAAGATAAATTTAACAATGCTGCAGAATAATTATTGATCAGAATTGATATATTGTTAAGCTTGAATAAAACTGAGCTTAAATCCAGTATTCAATGTCAATCATAAGTCAAAGAAAGGTCTAGGCTTGAAACTAAATGTAAAAACTAAACTTGCCTAGCTGTTGATTAATTTTATTCAAACTTCATTTATGTACATTTTTAAAAATAAATATAATACAGAGCCCATCCCAATAAGCTTTGCTTTATAAGGGGTCCTTCCAATGTATATTTTGTATATATTCATTATTTATTTATTAGGTTGTTAATGGAAAATAAATTGCAAAATATTGAAATGATTTAATTTAAAATAAATTCTTTCTTTTGTCATTGTGCAGGCAGCAGCCAGTGGATCTATGACATGCCTTCATTGGCTTCTAGAGAAAGGCAGTGATGTCAATGTTCAAGATAGTAAGTAACGCCATTAGGGTCTTGTTTTTATAAAACTTGTTATCAGTAACAAGATACAATAACTGTTATAAGCTACTGAAATCCTTCCATTCGATTGGCTATGGGCAGATTTGCCATAGGTCTCTGGCAGATGTTATGGATAACAAGTTTTTATGAAACAGGCCACAGGACTCTCCCCAATCTGTTGTGATGTTGCATGGTTCCATCAGTGCTTTTATCATTATGGCATCTCATTAATTTCATTTCTATAAAATTCACACACAAACGCATACAAATGTTATATTTAAATTTACATGTTTAATGCCTCGATCCGCCCACCGAAGGTGGTGCCAGAGGCATTAGTATTTTTCATATTACATGTATTAAAAAAGTCACGTTGCAACAAATTTCATGTACATGTATTTGTCTGTCATTTGTTGCATATACAATGGATGGGCAATTAGACTAGCAGCTGTTCTCTTACTTTTGGTGATACATGCATATAAAAGAAATTCCAAAGAAATCATTGTATGTTTGGATTGTTCTTTGACATTTAAGCACAGTTTATGACAATGTGTACAGAGTAGATTTGAGGATTTTCCCCAATTGACCTCATTATTTATTCCACCTAGAACTTGGCAGCACCCCCGCTCACCTTGCAGCCGCCGGGGGACATCACCTCTGCTTCAACTGTTGCCTTCAACATGGAGGTAATCTTAACATCTTGAATGACAAGAAGGAGACTCCCATCGACACAGCCAGAAGGTTTGGACATCCAGTCAAGATGGAACAAGCAGGTAGGATCATGTATGGCAGAAGTACAATTGCTGGTTGAATAAGTACTCCAAGCCTTTGGAGATGAAGAAAAGTATTTCTTGTCACAAAATGTATTATTCCAACTTTGCTTGCCGTACAAGTTAAAACATACTTTCACTGGGATTTCGAATTTTCTTCCCTTGGAGAAATTAAAAAAAAATTCAGACAACGTTTTGGCATACACTTCTTCTTAAACTCTCTGTGTGCCATAGCTATTGACATATGGTAGGCAATCATGTTGTTCTATTTCTCATTGTTACAGTCTTTATCATTGACTACTTTAAAAAAATTGTATTTTTTCTTTTTAGAACAATTACCAATGTTATTGACTTCAAGGAAGTATGCTGAGTGTTTCTCACTCTTCTCTATTCTTTTCCTTTCCTTTTCTCCATTACAGTGCATAGGGATGTATTTGTGATATGGGCTATATAAGTATGGTATATTATTGTTATTATAATTAATATTTAGAATAAGTTAATATCACATGAGCTTGTACTCCTCTCTCCTCAGGCCATCTCTGCATACCATTTATAAAACATGGACTGGCCTTGAGGGAGATACCACATAATATTTCCCAAACTAGACTCATATTGCCCAGAGTCAAAGACGAGGACAATATGGATCTTGTGAGGGCAATATATGTGGTATCTCCCAAAAGTTTAGCCAGTCAATATTGTTATTATTATCCAAATCAGACATCTAGAGCAAATACATACATGACAATCTCATAGAACTGAACAAACTTTGTCAAACCAGCACTGTGCATCCAGCTGCTTGACAAAATTTTCGATACACTGTAAACAGGGTACCTATTTTTGTGTGATTATTACGTTACAATGGAGTGCGCGCAAAGTGCGCAGGTTTTCGTACGCATAATAGATGCGCAATGAAAATGACACAATACGAGAATATGAATATGAGACTTTATTTCCTGCCTTTTTAACATGTAAAGTCCATAGGCTTTTTCATGGGATGGTAATATGGTCTCATATTTACTGATTGGCTCTTTTAGGATTATAACAAGTGTAATATGATTTTGTCAAACCACTGCTCAGATGTCTGATACTGGTAATAATCATCTTTAGTTCTCTTCTCCTTCATCTCCTTCTCTTTCCCTCAATATTTCCTGTCAGAGCGAGAGAATACTGTCATCACAAATCTATATATCATGTAGTCAAACGGAATAGTTTAATTTCATGTAGAGCCTTCTTACAGTGCAGACAAGTAGCACTTCTCCAAGCATACATCTCCTGAATGATACGTTCATGTAAAATCAAATGAATTTAGGATATATGTGATTGCATGTATGAAACAATTTTTATTTTCACCTTCAACTTTTATTACTTTCTTTCTTGAATTTCTTGATGGTCGTATACCCACAATTATACAATTTCCACACAACTGCGCCAGGAGTGTCATTTTTGACAGACATGGCGCATTATAAATGTTCACTATTATTATTATTATTATTCATTTGATATATTCCAGTGAATAATGAGATCCGCTGTACCCACTGTAACGATAACTATGAGCTCTCATGTTGGGAGGAATCTCACCAACCAAACGTTGTTCAGAGAGCCATCAATACCTCCAAGACCGCCATCTTCTCCTCACCTATGCCAAACAACAAGAAGTAAGTATGGCCTTGCCGGGACTTTTGCCCCATCAACCTTTCTTGTTTTGCATAGTTTACTTAAAGGCTAATCAATGTAGAGGTGTTTTGAGGTCTAGTGGATATGTCACCGTACTGTGGATCACAAGGTTCATGGTTCGAGTCCCCCCTCAGCACTAATGTCCCTTGGCATCATATTAATCTACATTTGCCACTCTCGATCCATGGGATGTAAATGGGTACCTGGCAGGAATAATTTCCTTGAAGTGCTAGAGCACCATAAAGGCGGCCATGCTAAACCCAGTGGCAATAATTATGGAGCGCCAGGAGTGTTAAGTCTGACAGACTTGAGCACTATGTACAAGAAACCACCGTTCTTAGTATTATTATTTTAAACTGCTGCTGCCTAACAGCTAAATGTAAGTATGACCTTTGACCTGTCTTGAATTGTATATTCCCCTGAAGTCATAATCTTTTCATCTTTCCTGTGCCAAACAGCAAAAGGTGTTTAATGTTTTGTCACATTTATTTCTTCTTCATCTCTTGTGACAATTTTCAAGAAAAAATATGCCCCTTACTTTTTGCCCAGTGGTATCAGTTCTGATTTGTTTTGTTGTATAATGCTTCATCAGGATAGGTGTACACTAATGAGTAAAAGTGAGAATGTCTTTACACAAGGCTTTTGGAGAACTCTATTTAACCATCAAAACAAATTTGAGTTCTGTTGATATTACCTAACAACCTTTCACATTTTACTAAAACATTATGAGATGATATTTCTTAAATACGGATCACTACATTTATCTTTAACATTGAAGTGCGCAAGTTCAATGTACATAGCTGCTATTTTTTATCTTTGTTTGCTAAATGTCAGATTTACCTTTTTGTCATCATACATTTCAGCATGCAAATGTTGCAATGTTCTTTTCTTTCTGTCTATTTCTTGTAATATCCAGGCCTGATAATTACCTGATTTTTATTTTTTTTCCAGATTTTGTTTCTTCCAATTAAAAAAAAATTAAATCTTCTCTTTACTTTCTTACTCAAAAAGGGGGAATGTTCTTTGATGCCTTCTTTTTTTTACCCTAGGGGGCGTGGTTGAGGGAACCCCCCCCCTTTTTTTTTAGTGCTCACTATCACCCCTGAATGTCTTATATTTCTGTGTTCTATTAACTTTCCAGGAAAGAGACAAAGAAAGTTATCCCAAGAAAGGAACCCACCGCTCCTGGAAGGGGGAAACTTCCCGACCGAGATCTGGCTGTCAGGTACTTTGGGAGAGAGGAAGGCACCTAGCGACCTCCTCATTCTGTGCACAGGTCTGGACAAAATACAAACGAGTCACCTCTTCCTGACAGAATGTTTGAGTGTGGCTTTGTACTAGTTTTGAGCAATGTGCTGGTAATTGTCTTGATTAAAGGCATCGTTTAACAATGTTAAATCTGAGATACATGGCCCTACATGTTATCAGTGTCTGTGATATGGTGTAATATTGAAGCCCTAAAAAAAATTGCACTTCAAAATGATCAAAATCTTTGAGTGACCGGTTTTACCATACTCATTTCCCCCCAATAGACTGTAGTGTTATAAAGACCGTTGGGGAAAACGCAAAATTGAATTTCGATTTCTAATCATAAATATCTTGATAATCAGACAGACAATCGGCTTGTAGAAGTCATGGGGTTCCTGACTGACCCAAAGGTTTATAATTATCATTGCAGCATGAGCTAAATCCAGGAGTTTGTTTCAGAATCTGAGACAAAGTTACCCGATCCCTTTAAGGTACATGGAACTTATCAAAAGCGTGTGGCACATAAAACCTACCGGTACTTTTAAATAAAAGGATGCATCTAGCCATTGAACACTTATTCATCTATCTGGATCTACATGTAGCTAGTCTTGACAGGCATTTATTTGATAATATGCTGCAAATGCCAGTTAACCCATTGGCTACTGAATTATTTCATTCCCATATGTTAAATACAGGGACCACCCGGTTGCAGTAGGTAATGGGCTAATGACTGCTCTAGTTAGAAAGTCAGAAACAGAGAGAAGATAAATGTTGATTTGCCAGATACATTCCTTTGCTTCAAATGCCAAAGTTTGATAAGCCTTTTATTTGCTATGCAACCTAAAGCAAACTTCACCTCGATAATGCAACCCACCATATCTTATTGACAGTTCCAGTATTACATAGCCTAACTTGAGGAAGCAGGGATATAAACTAGCTCTAGATATTTAGATCATCTTAGTACTGCCTCAATTTTCTTTGTTGATGTTTTATCTCAGGTGCCTTAAACAGTTATTTAAATGAGCTAAACCTGTCGAACAAGTAAAAAAAAAAATAGAACAAAAGAATAAAATTACACAGTATTCCTCACAACCATTCCAGTGATGCATGACTAGTATTTGATGTGCTTGTTTGTATAAGATGATATTGATAGGTTGTGAAAATAACTTTCATGTAGGAGAGTTGAACGATCAAATGAGCTAAATTCCAAAGCTACCCCAGTATTACTTTTCAATTATTCAGTTTCTGGTTGGATCTCCAATCAAGTCAAGAATCACGAGAAAACATTGAAAAAACAACATTGTTATCAGTTTGTATGACGTTGGGTATTCAAGAACAATACATGTTTTCAACATGCTAAGTGCTATTAAAAAAGTCTTTACGCTAAGTGAAGAAGGCACTGACTAATGTCCCTTGGCAAGACATTAATATACATTTGCCACACTCGACCCAGATGATGTAAATGGGTACCTGGCAGGAATTATATCCTTGAAATGCTAGAGCGCCGTAATGGCAGCCATGCTAAAGCCAGGGTAATGATTGTGGAGAGCCATGATTCCTGTCAAGTCTGACAGATATGAGCGCTATGCAAGAACCCACTATTATTATTATTAAGAGTAACCAAAACAATAGAACAAAATTACACACTATTCATTGTGTCCTTACAAGTAATACTCATTTTTGGATGGGAGCAGTTTTATTAATTCATATTTGGACATGATAGTTTATAAAATATATGGCGGTTTTGAATACAACTTTTTTTAAATATTTGTACCACCTATTTGTTTATGTATTCATAACTGTACATTCATCTTTGGGGATGGAAGGACCAAAGCTTGTCCTGTAATTATTGAACATTTTGATTAATAACCTCAATAAGAAAGTTTAAGACCAAAGTTATAATGCATGTATATAGAAAGAGAGGAAATGAAAACTATATTTATGTTTGTAAATAAAGAAAGAAAATTAAATGTATTGGTGAAAGAAAGCATGGCTCATTTTTAGTTGTCTGCAAGATGTAACAATAATGAAGGTACATGGATGAGCGTTACTGTGATTACACAAATGATGAAATAGAAGAGAGAGAGAGAGAGAAGAAAGAGGGAGAGAGAGAGAGAGAGAGAGAGAGAGAGAGAGAGAGAGAGAAGAGAGAGAGAGGGGGGGGGGGGGGGAGGGGGGGGGGGGGGGACAGACGGGGGGCATTGAAAATATATATTTAAAAGCAATGAAACAGACAACCTATCACATGTGGTGTACAATAATTTAAAACTGTACAAAGAAATATACGAGTTGAAATCTGATCAAGATATAAAAACACCAGAAAGTGATATCAAAATAAATTTAAATGTATTGGTGAAAGAGAGCGTGGCTCATTTTAGTTGTCTGCAAGATATAACAATAATGAAGGTACATGGATGAGCGTTACTGTGATTACACAAATAAAATAGAGATGAGATGAGATGAGAGGAGAGAGAGAGAGGGGATGGGATGAGCACAAGGGGGGCATTAACATTAAGAACCATGAAACGGACAACATATCACATTGTGGTATACAATAGTTTAAAACTCTACGTAGAAATATACGAGTTGAAATCTGATCAAGATATGAAAACACCAGAAAGTGATATAAAGATCCTTCCAAACAAACCATCTGTAAGTTTGATAGATATGTTAATATTGTTTAGAGTGGAGTGAAATGTAAAACATTCTTCAACAACGGTAAATGTAAAAAATACATCGCGCAATGTTTCCCAGTAACTCACCTTTTCTCAATAAACAAGCGAACAGATGCATGCTTAAAATGATTCTAGGCTCGGTAAGAATAATAGGAGGTAAGGTATTTATAACTTAGTGACACATTCACTATTCTAAAAGACCCAAAGTACCTACTCTACCTCCATAATACTAATCATGATGGGGAATTGATCAATAAGTATAAATGGATCTACTGCTTCATGCGAAAAAGCTCGATTGCCATTAATGTGGTCCTATCAGTATAAGTGTGACAGATGAGTTTGTGCACGTAGACTATATTCATGTATCCATTTAGGCTGCATGCATTACTGTAGAGATGTCTATCTAAAGGCCCGTTTTTTTAACCGAAATTTAAACCCGTCGCTGGATTTAGGCTTTTGTTCAAATCAGGGTTAACAAAGGAGGTTAGTCTGAAGTCAAAGTTTTCCTTTTGTAAAATGTGATTTTAGATCAAAGGATTAACGGAATAGGCCATTTTCAAAAAGTAAACAAATTCAATGCAAAAATCTATGTTAAGTGCCTCGTTATAAATTACTTTATTCACCCGTCATGAATAAGTGTATTCCAATAGTCAGAATGCGAATTGCATACATTACGTGTTGCTAGGTAGGACAAGCAATAATGTTTGCCCTACCTAGCAACACCGGGCATGGTGGCTCAGTTGTAATGGCGCCCGCCTCATGAACGGGAGGTCGTGGGTTCGAACCCCGGCCGAGTCATACCAAAGACCATTATAACAGTGGGACCTTCTGACTTCTAGCTAGGCGCTCAGCATATTAGATTGGAGAAGGGTAGTAATAACATATTATGTTACGCAGGGCCCGCTGGAAGAGCAGTTTCATAATTGAAGTGGCTACCCTGGGTAAATAAAACGCTATTATTATTATTATTACAGTAACGCAATTTGCATTATGACTATTGAAATACAGTTATTGATAACAGGTGGATGAAATAAATTGTAACGTGGCACTTTCACAACAAAGATTTATGCATTGCATTTGATTACATTTCAAAAAATGGTCTTGAACTGAAGTAAAACACGGACCATGAAATAAAATTGACATTCACAATAACACTTAAGAAATGTTCAAAGGCTTCTATTTTATCCCCATATTCCCTATCTCACTTTCTCTCTGTCTTCGGTCTCTCTATGTCTCTATTTTTGTTTGCCTTCCCTTCTCCGTTTTGGCTTCTGCCTGTCTTATATGTCTTTCTGTATCTGTTTCATCTCCCTCTCTTTTCCTTCCCCTCTCTCTCACTCCAGTCTATTTTCTCTGTAAATTCCCATTTGGATGCATACATTTAATGAGAATGTGATTTTCTGGGTAGGCGGGTGTTCGTTTTCTTTATTGATGGAACCGAGAAGGCTGATAAATAGTTATTCATCTGTGGTTTTTCCAAACAAAATAATTAGCTGCCCGCACCGAGGCACATCAGCGATAGGGACTTCGAGTGTGGTCCTTAACATAATAATTAAAGCTATTTTGCGACAACCTAACGAGCCATTCATAATAAAGTAGTGTTTTAGCTACACACCGCAGTAGGGGCGTACACCGCCCCGGTCCTCTGCTGGATAATACGCTATTAGTAATAATACATAAGTGCGTGATGAGAGGAGAGGTATACGTGTTTATCATCGCCATTACTCGTGACTGAGCCCCCGCACGATAACGTATGGGGGCAGCCAATATGTAAGTGGACCATTTGCGATCATTTAATTATTTACCTGGAACGATAAATACCGACAAAAAGAGCGATTTTATTTGAAAAAGAGCTAGAATGATAAATTTAAAGGTAATACTAAGTTTTGGGAATTTTTGAAAATTGGGTGGATAGTAATTCTTTACAATTTTGATATATTTGTATTCGTAGTGGGCTTGAACATTTTTTTTAAATATTAAAAGAAAAACATCTGTGAAGGTCCCCTCTCCGTCTCCCTGTGGGATCTTTTCACTTTACCTATTCAAATTATTTCATAAGGTAATTGTTGGTCATAAAACATTTATTTTCAAAAATACTTTCCAATGTTAACGAGAGGAAGTATGTTAAGCATATCTCACTCTTCTTATGTTACTCTATCCACATTTTCGTCTTATTCTTTCTTACAGCGCATAGTTAGAGACATATTGTGATATGCGCTATATAAGTACTGTGTATTAATTAATTAATGTTTCAGATTCGAAAGAGTCATCGAGACTTATTGTCCTAACTCGGGTTTAATGGATTTTTCGTTTAGTTGTCCGGGGGGGGGGGGAATATTACTCGGAAACAGCATATACATCCCCTTCCCAGCATCTACGCCCCTAAGTGGATGTATACTAATCGAGAACAGGTCAATCGTTACTGATTGGGTCTCCAAACACGGATTTTCACGTCATTATAATGGATCATTCCACTTTACACTCTACATGTATTACTACGAGACAACATGCCCATCGGTCTTGTATACGTGGTAAACACTTTATGTACGTACGTCATTGATGACGTATCCACACAATATGTCTCCTAGAATTGAATATTATGCTAAATTCTTGTTTTATCTTTAGCAGAAAACACGGGAAATTGTTAAGCAAATTGGTAATGATCTGTTGTTTGTTGGAAATGATAAAATACATTTGGTTATAAGAAAAGATGTCGTGAGATCTTGCTAGCACTCAGTGTTATGTTTTATTTGTGTTCTTGTATTATTGCTTGTTTGTTAGGCTTCGCTTTTCTTGATAAAAATACCGTTCTAGGCTTAATGTTGATGTCATTGAAAATGTTTAGTATCGTATAATATACCAACTTAAGCCTAGCTTTTAGGGGCACCCTGACCATTTACACTGTATCAATAATGTTCATACACGCATGATTTGTATACTGTTTTTGATTTTAAATGGTTTAATAAAACGAATTGAATTGAATTGAATAATAGATTGTGATACGTCTATATGCGCTTTTGCCTGGCCTTATCCGTCTTAATATAGAACGTAAAGATTTTTTTTTTTTTAAAGAGATATAGAGGCACTAAAACTAATACAATGATACAAACTATATGCAGGAAAATATTAGGCCAATACCCTTTTTTCAGATTTTAAAGTTTATATTAATGACTCATTAACGTCTCCTGATCTCTCTATTAGAGCGGATTAATATTTAAAACCAACGTGGCTCAATTTAGCCGTTTAGACGAGGCGCTTTTGCTCTTTGTGCAAACACACCCTTACATTCGGTGATTAGAGTAATGGGGGTAGCACGAGATAGTAATTAGATGAAGCCATTACGATACCGGTATAGATGAATGGATAACGACATCGTAAAAGAAAGATTCATTGAAACAAAGGCACTTCCGTAAATTATCTACGCGCTACTGGCCGTTGACGAGCGCAGAAAACCGATCGTGAAGAATACTGAGAAAAACAGCGGGAAAGCAAAACTAGGGTCTTTGAGAGTAATACGCAGTAACACATCTTTATTATTCCCTATATCAGAGCATCTTCCGGTATAACAGAAATCGAGATTTTAATTGTACCCAAAACAGCTGAGAAATAGATTCCTTCAAAATCATTATAGGAAACATTAAAAAGGTCGGGTGAAATCCAAATATAAGTTGATTCATGCGAATGTGCAGGGCTCCATATAACTCATATTTTGTTATTCAAACATCCAAATATATTTAAAAAATATTTTTCTCAGACGTGCTAAGCTCCACCCTAAAAACAATGCTCCAGATATCATTCCCTAATGATCATCGGTCAATTATTAGTGAGCTAACAAGAGGCAGTGGTATGTAACTTCCCCCAGCTCAGCATTATGCTCACACAAAAACTGCATGCTTTCATACAATACCTCCACATCACCTTTATTTTCCTGGTGATGCTAAAGCACGTCTGACATAGCAACTCCTATGTTGGTATTGTATGGTCTATTGTAAACAGGTGGTCAGCTCAGGTGACCACCTGTTTGAATTACAAAAATATGAGTTTTATGCAGCCCTGCACATCAACTTATATTTGGATTTCACCAGACCTTTAAATAATACTCGTAGTTTGCAAATTGACAGATTCCCCATATACGAATAAGCAATTTAATCAACAAATAAGAGTTTTATATCAGATTTGTATTAAAAATGGAATAAGCATTTTCTATCAACGAGTACACGTTTTCTATACCAACTTTTTAAAAATACAAACGAAAAGTCATTAGCTGTTAAACGAATATACTAACTTGTTATTACGAATGAAAAAGCATTTATGTAAACGAATAATTTTTTTTTTTTTATATCAACCTCTTTATTACAAACGAAAAGGCATGTTTTGAATAGATACCTTACCTTATTGAAATTAATTAACAATTATGCAGTTTTTCTGGAAATTGCCTTCGATATATTATGGGGGTCCTGGAAATACAGGTCCCTAATTAAAATTTCTTTATGCACGTAGTATGATATATTGTCTTTGAATTTCAAACACGTAGCAAATCAGAATTGTATATTCGATCACAATCTGAAAGCCACCTCTCAAAGTTGTCAACTTCCACCAAAGTGACTAATGATAATGATAGTTCGCGTTTAGTCTTTCATTACAGAATAAGTGTAATGGTTAAGAATTTGATGATGGCCAGTGGCGGGTTCAGGATTATATATTACAGAGAGGCACAAAATGAGTTTTTGTGTCCAATACATCTGAAAAGCAATAATTAGTAAAGTTATACAAAGTTTAGCAATGAATCTGGTGGTTCGATAATACATGAAGCACATGAACATACCACTTTTAGCTGTTCATCTTAATGAAACAATCATATCTCTCTTACTCGTTATCTCAAAGAACATGAAGAAGCCACGGTTCTTGGAAAGAAAATAGAATGCTTGTTTGTTTTGCTTGCTCTCTTGTTTATCATTTATTTATTAATTTAATTGTATTTTTTAACATTCTTATTCAATAACATACAATGAATAAATAATACTCTTGAGAAAGGATAGCCCATTTCACCATTCACTAAATATAATAGTTTTCCCAACCTCAGATGCTTGTGTTACGATCGTCCGTTGTAATATACGTTACTGCAGAGTTAATAGCATTGCTACAACTATGATATGATGAGCGATACGAATGCATTGTTTCTAGTCTCGAATTATATAATAAACCATGTACGGATCGAAGTGGCTGCGGGAGCGGGGAACTTAATGATTCAATTATTCAGTGCCGAATCTTGGATTTTAAACTTGGATGGGGCGGGGCTTTTTTAACACCAGTGTAGTTATCAATTACATTTTGAAAACATTATTGAATGGATGAGCAGATTGATGGATTTGCCCCAACCATCACCACCACCACCACCTCCCAAAGACAACAGAGAAAAGAAGAAGAAGAACAAAAAAGACGACGATGTTTTCAACAACTTGACATCAAGAGCAACAAAAAAAACTTGGGGAGGGGGGGGGGGGTAGGAGAGAAGAAGGGCTGGGAATAGAAGAGGGGAGGGGGGCTGATGTGTCCCTTTGAACCGGCTATTCGATGTCTTTCATAATATATTACTACTCACTGATAAAACAACGCGTTAATAAGTGACCCCTTGCATACTTGAATTTGTTGCAATAGGCCATTTTCGTAATGTAACCAAATTTAAAGCATACGTCTTTGTGAAGTGCCTCAATACAAATTATTTCATTCACCTGATAAGAATAATAGTATTTCAATAGACAGCATTCGAACTGCATAAATTAGTTGTTGCCAGGTAGGACAAACATTATGGCCCGAATTCACAAAGGAGGTTTGTCGACAAACCGAGGTTTATGTACGTCATATGACGCGTTTTTACGCGTTTTTTACAAACCTGGTTTGTAAATAACAAAAGGAGGTTTGTCGACAAACCTCCTTTGTGAATTCGGGCCAATGTCTTGACCTACCTAGCAACACTTAATATATGCAGTTTGCATTCTGACTATTGAAATACTACTATTTTTATCAGGTGAATGAAATAATTTGTATTGAGGCACTTCACAAAGACTTATGCATTAAATTTGGTTACGAAAATGGCCTATTACATTATGTTTCTTTAATAATAGTCTCTTCTCTGTATGCATATTCATTTCACATCATTTACTGACTCATTTCGTATTCATTTACTTGACCGAATACACCGGTTTACTAACATATTCAAATTGTATGCGTACTTTTAAAACAAAGGTTGTTCTTTCCATGCTGAAGCTTGCCCAACATAGCAACAAATAACGTATGCAGACTGGATTCCAAGTATTGTAGTTCATTCATCAATAACAGGTTAATGAAATACCTCATCACTGTAGGTCCCCGAGAAGGAAACATCCACAATTTGAATATGTTAATAAACGGTTCTATTAAAAATTAATTTGTTTCGTCAGTCTCTTCTCCCTATACATATTCACTTCACTTTATTTGCGTACTAATTTTGTATTCATTTACATATTCATTTAATTCAATTACTCTACCTAATTCCCCTCTTTCATTTATCTCCCCACTGCATAACAAAGCCTTCCAGCTCAGGTATTTGTCTATTTGTTCGGTTCTTATTCATTATTCATGGTCATTAGGCACCTCCACTTCTTACTTTTCATTGGTTCTCTTATTTATATTCATACCATTTTCTTTTTGAATATTCAACCTGCTCTTAAATGATGTCGCATATATTACGGCCATACTGTACTTCACCTGAGATCCATTTATTTAGTGCTCTGTCTATTTTAATTGGAGTTTGGGGAGGGTGGATTGATTTTAGTCTGGTAGTGATTTTCGGGTGATTGGTTTGTTAATTTATTTTGGTTATAGATGAATTATAATTACTTTACAGTACAAAGGACTCACTCTCTCTCTCTCTCTCTCATTTTTCTCTCTCTCTCGCACTCAGAAACGCATTGCTTGATTGAAACGTTGTCTGCGCCTCATACGAAACCGTAAGCCTACGCAATCTGGGGCCATTAACCGAGGTGAATTCATTACGTCGTATCATGGTCTTTTTCCTCGCCTTTTTTTGTCTTTACTACTAACGTGCTTTCATTTTGGAAGCGTGAATTCATCACTCAAAGTGATATGCATGAGTGAACGGAGGGTAACAATCGTTGATTGTCAGGGGTACATATTTCTGCGCCGAGAACATGCGGAAACAAATCTTTTCAGATTGGACAGCCTTATAAACCTGACAACAACAACAATCATGTGATGAAGTTCTATTTTTGACATTGAAGTGTGCTGATGGAGGGTGTGATCCAGTTTCTTGAAATAAAACTCATTTATTTTTGTTCTTTGATTTGAAGGGTAAAGCGTCATTTGAAAGGTCGCCACACCTGTTATAAGCAAAAGATATCGGCTGCGGATTTTGGAGTTGGATTTCAGACTGGGCAAACTATAGCGTTGAGTTTGTACGTGTTTACGGAATCTCGTTAATGTTCGTGTCTCAATGTGTTCAGCCCCCTTCAGTAGGCCTTTGTGGCACTTTTCGATACTCTGAAGAACAAATTCATGGTAAGATTGTCTTGATTTTACATTGAATTACCACTATCATTAATAATATTTTTTTTAAAGCGTGCGCGTGTGAGTGTTTAATGCATGTTTTTGGACGGGGCGGGGTGCGTAATTGATATGATAGTTTTCTATACCTTTACCTTTTAATACCGCAAATACTAGAAGAATGCTGAGACAGCAGTCGAACTTCCAGTTCTATCTTCTTGGTCTATCTTCATGTACTCATTCTCTTTAATAATCATTCTCATTTTATACAAGTCAGGGAGGCAGGGGGACTGGACAATGTACCATGTACAATGTCCCAGGAGCGAAGAAATCAAAAGAATCAAAGAGTATTGGGAGATATAACACTGTTCCTTCCATCAACGATCAAGCCTGGTTTTGAAGGCGTCTATGGTGGGAGCCTGAACTACTACTTCAGGCTTCTTATAACTAAGGCCATTACAAAAATATATACATGTTTAGCGTCCCCGCCCGCTCCTTTTTTTGATTTTTGTTTTTGATTTTTGTTTTTTTAAAGAAAAAACACATGAAAAACACTGCTAAAATAGATCTATTTCTGATTTAAAAAAATAAATGTGGAAGGCCATTTTGAAAAAGAAAAAAAAGGGCCTCCTTCTTCCTATTTTTCAATAAACAGGACGCTAAACATGTATTGTTTTTATTTGGCCCTAGGTTGACTGCTTGTACTGTACTTCTTCACTGGTAGGCCTCTAACTACAATGTCTTTATACAGTAGGTTTGCGGTTGCACCTTGTGTGTGCAACCGCAAACCTACTTTATCTACATTACCATGCAAGCCGACACTTACAAGCAGCATCTACAATGTCTTTATTCTCGAAAAATTACCGTGAAAAAAAATCCTGAAAATAAAACTTACAACAAAATCAGCCGTTTACATCGGTACTTTGGTATGTGGTATTGGCAAGTATGACTACTACTCGACTGCCTACCAGTATTGTAATCCCTTCTCGACATGTCATAGAGAAGGAAGTCGGAAGTCCGTTTATTATGAATGGTGCACTATATTGTACCAAGTGGGTCAATATTGACAGACGTATTGAAATATTTTGCTTTGTCCAATAAGTTTGCATTCATTTCTTGAAGTTCAGCCTTGTAAAGCGGTCAAAGTTCACCAAATCCACCGGGCTAGAAAAATGGTTGGAAAAGAAATGAGGGGAAGCGAGGGAGATTGACGAATATTAACTTAATTATAGACATTTTCATTGAAACAGTAATAAGCTGCACTCTACTCAAATTGGGGTCTTCAAACTTGCCAAATGCATAAAATGAGATTATGCAATGAGACAATTAATATCTATGTGTGTGTGTATTGGGTTTTTACAGACGTGTATCAATCAGATATGATTATTTACGTCTGGGGACCGACCTTTAAACGTCACCATCCGAAAGACGTCACTCAGTTTCGAACCTGCGCCGTTGGCTGAATCAGTTTGTAACTTCCACAGTTAGCTAGAATACAGGCGCACGCCACAACGCCTAGCTATTAGGGACTTTTAGAATGAGTGAACGAGAACACGACGAACGCCGACTGATCATGCGTGTCAACGCACTTAACTGCCCATGTTGGCTACAATTAGAAATCTTTTAGATTGCACTCGACGATATGCATGCAGGAAGTAACACAATAAACATCACGGACAAAGAAAGAGGACATTCCTCATTCTACCCTCAACAAAAGAACATCCCTTCACTGCTAATATGTAAATATGTGTAGAACGTGTGCATGTGACACCTGTTCTACACATTTCAGCATGTAAAGGCGCTTTATAAATGTCAATATGTATGTATGTATCGCATGTACTAGATTTAGGAAAATCAAGGTTGACGCATTCTCGATCGCCGACTGAGACCACGTGACGCAGGCGCAGTGCCTTAAAATGACGTCACACGTTGCAGTCAAATCTCTTGACGTGCATTTCTAAAAGTCCCTATTGTGTGCAGTGAATCGCTTTTTCTAAAATAAAGACACTCAATCTTGTGGAGAATGTATAAAATCTTTATTGTTCAACCGAATTGGTGTCTACAGTCCGTCAGGGTTTAAAGACGGTATTGTAATAAAGATACTAATAATCACATAAGTCCCTGTGGTATTCTCTTGACGGATTAATGAAACTCCATGCAGAACCACAGGCTCTGGTACCCACTTCCAAATTACTGAATAGCTGATGGTGCCATCATCATCGGAGCTTTTACCTGCTAGGCTGCTACAGAATAAATCACATTACTTCGTGGAACGGACAGGCTATTAGAGTAATTACACGTTTATATAATAATAATTAGGCTATATATATCGCAACGTGGGTTGTGTGTGGTACGAGCTCTGACTCACAGCGCAAAATACGTGATTTCTAATTATTCATGAAATCCACACTTCGCTTGGAAGAAAATGGCGTTCTTTGTTTGGGTCTAACGTAATGGTTAAGGAGTTAATCAACTTGATGCATCTAATTACAATGATCAGGTAACGGAGGTAGTTTATTGCGGAAATGACATGTCACACCTTCATGAACACATTTACATTATTATACGGATTATGCGGATTATTTCTTATATACATTATCTTCTATAAAACCATGCTGAATAATTTGAATATAGAATGAAATGCTAGTTATCATTAGATTTCCTATCAATGAATTGTTTCCATTGAGGTATCGGTGATTTTTGCTTCATAAATGTAGAAAACAAGAAATGAACTTGGTTTGATCCCCTTCATATTAATGTCTATTTTTTCTAACGTGGTGTATGAATGGAATATACACTATTGACACGTTATAGAATCAGGGATGAAGCTGCCAATAACAAATTGTGTGTTTGTGTAAATATTATAGCATCGTTTACCCTCACACCAATTCACTATTGTCACCCATTTATAAAGAAGTGTCTTCATTTTAGAAGGTTCATTGCACACAAAAGCTATGATACACGACCTAGCCATGTAGGACGGTTCAAATATGCTTTATTATTGTTGTTGAATAATGGAGATCAACAAAAGAAAAGGCAAACAGACGGCCCATAAACTAGTATTTGTAAAACGTCGATAATAATACCGTAAGCATTGTTAGTCACATTTTTTGTGAGGTAGGTTTCCTACGCCTTTTTCTTCATCTCTGTCTCCCCCCCCCCCTCTCTCTCTCTCTCCCTCCCTCTCTTTATGTAGTTTCTTTTTGCATTCAGCCATTACTGAAATTCCACAAACTTTTTGTGGGTATTCTAAGCACGTGCAAATATAACGGCTGAATCACAAACATTTCCTACTAAGATGTTCATGCACTGTACTTGACTGGTTGTAATGTAAATCTGACAACCGTTTTACTGAGAAAAGATCGTTATGTTTATAACTATTGCAACCTCTAAACTATCAGATGAACAAAATATATTAATAAGATTCTGGAAAAAGTTAGATATGAAAGAGATCTATTTACCTTTTTACTGATACAATGGTGAATATATTTTTTTCTCAGACAAACTAGATGTCCATGTAGGTTATACTTTACAGAGGCATACATTGAGAGAGGGAGAGAGACACACAGAGAGACACGGAGAGACACAGAGAGACAGAAAAAAAGAGAAAGAGAGAAAGAGAGAGGGAGAGAGTGTGTGGGTGCGTGTGTGTGTATGTATAGGGGACTTATTAAGTACATTTTTTTTTTTTTTTAAAGTGGGTATACTTTTTAGTATGATGGGGGGGGGGGGCGCAAGCTGAGGGCAATGAAATGTATAGAGCCGTAGAACATGCTCCTCAGTTTAGGGACAGAGGATTTGACTGGGAAGAGATTCCCTCCTCCCCTTGTATTGTGCCGTCACTGAAACAAGAGGCGTGGAGTTGTCATAACTGCCCTCTTGAAATGATAATAATCACCTGAAGAACTTCATTGATATAATCATCCGTACACAGTTCCCAGTACATACAGAACTTGGTAAACTTAAACTTAGCCTCCAACCCGCATATAGATACCTATAGCACAACTGTTGGGAAATCAACCCTTTCTATTTGTTACATTATTCAATTGACGTGACTTATGGTTTACCCGCGCAAAATACAACATCATGAATCATTTTCTCCTATACACCATCGTTGAGAAATGAATCCTTTTCTATTTGTTATATTATTCAATTGACATGATTAATGGATTTACCCGCGCAAAATACAACATCATGAATCATTTTATTACACTGAGAAGTCCTACTGAGAAGCCATTGCAGGTCAACGAAGAGGGGGGGGGGGGAGGGGGGGGGGGGGGGTAGATTATGAACACAATGTTATGCATGTGTGATTTGCAACAAGGTAAACTTTAATGAGCAAAAATAATGTCTGCTTAACTTTTGACATGAACAAATTGGTAAAAAAAAATATGGAAAAAGAGAGAGAAACGTAATCCAAAATATAGGGCAAAGTAGAGCAGGAAGGGAAAACCGAAAGTTGGAGCAAAGGGGATAAAATCAGAGATCAATCAAGGGGCATGAAGAAGGTATCAATGAGTGAGTAAGCCTATGCATGAGGATGGCGTAATGGTTGCATCACGCTGAGTGTATATGCCATTGATAGTTCACGTGCTGAAGGGAAAGACGTGAACGCGTAGTGAGGAATACAGAATGCAATGACTACTGGCTTGGGAAAAGCTTTAGGAAAATAGAGCATCATCCTGGAGACTATCGTTCGAGCTTCACATAACAAATTAATCACGTGCAGATTAAACCTGATTCCGATTTAGGTTGCAGATAATGTCCTAATTTAGTAAATTCACCAATAAACTTTTGGATAACGTGTTGTCGATATGTCGATAACCTTTACGAACTTAGTGAATACAAGTAACCACTTTTCAACTAGAATACGAATACAATTGGAATTATAAAAAAAGCGGTTTATTGGTCATTTAGGAATTCGGAATTAAAAACAAATATGCGCAGGGCATTGTAACAGTGTTTTTTAGCGTCTTCGATTCGACCCGAATAAGACGGTGATTGTAAGAGCTTTCAATCAAGTTAAAGAAGTTTGTTTTAATCGGTCGAAGTTATCAACGTCTGGTGATTTTATATCAATATAATCAAAGTTGGAATGGTTTCAGAAATAAAAAGTGTAAAATAATTTTCCAACCATGTTTCCCTTTCTTTTGGTCACAGATGTGATCATGTGCAGTCGACATGCCGAGAAAGAGAAGTAAAGTTGTTTCCTTTAAGACCGAGGAAGACAGTTTTGATTGTGAAATGACGTCATCTGCAACGGACCTATCAGAAGCGAGCTTGAAGACTTCCAGCCAATCACATTCAAGATCCGGGTTACTTGAAGATATGAATTCGAGCGAACGAAGCCTGGAAAGTAACGATCGCGATTTTGAAACGCCTGACAATGCAAAGACATTAAGTGAATACTTGCTAAGAAAAGATGAAATCAAAGGTTGCTTCGAGGAGGAGGATGATAACGGCCCTGATGACGATGACGAGCCTTATGATGATGACAGTTGTGGCAAATATAAAATAACAAAGTCGGATATAATCACTTTTCTCTGCCTTGTCGTGTCAACCTTCATAAGCTGGCTGGCTTTTTCGATAATGGCACCCTTCTTCCCAAACGAAGTGAGTAATAGGTCAGCGGATCGATTGTTTCAAGTGCTCTTACAATAAACCAAAACAATATTAATAAAGTGGGTGTCATGGAATGATATAAAACACAACATTAGACCAAAGGAATAAAGCGAGTACAAATAATGAACCAATATTAGCTGGTTATTAGGGCGTACATCGTAATTTTGGTCATGTTCATTAAAATACAAGTATCCCTTTGCCATGTTTTCCTACGTTTTTGAAATAATTTTTAAAAAGGAAATGATAACACAAGTGTACATCTCAGTTTTCGAAGGTAGTCAAAGTTGAATGGGTAAATAAGTTTGAATTTCTTTAGTTGAAATCGTTATTGTATATATCCAATGTCTGGGTTAAACTGAGTCTTTTTTGAAAAGATGTTACTCTCTTTTGTCAGGACATTCATAGGACAAATCGGCAACTTCTATAATCCCACTTACATAGTTTGATGTAACTCCATGAAACCTTTTCCAGCAAATCGAAATGACAAATACCAGGTAAAGAATGATGACCATTTCCCCTTCTATTTTAAAAAGTTATTTAATCTTGTCTTTATAACGTCTCTTTCTTTAGGCTCATCGTCGAGGACTTAAGGATATTGAAGTCGGGATCATCTTCAGCTTACAAGCTCTTACATCTACCATTGTATCTCCAATAGTTGGCAAATTTGTGAGTTTGAAAGAGAGATTGGGAGAGGGGAAAAAAAGTGGAAATGAGGTGATTGGCTTGGAGGAGGAAGGGGAGGGGAGGGGGCGTGGATGATATCATCTTCCGTTTCGGCCCAAATAATTCAATTTTATTTCTGAACCGAATGAAAGATCCAGTTCAGGGTTCCACTTTGACGCTTCAATTTATTCTTGGGGTCCAGACTTTAAATATTAGAGTCTGTGTGACCAGAAGGCTGGTTCGTTAACTTTTACCGTGTTCAGTTTAAATGGGACTTATATTAAGCCCTGCTTTACTGCAGCTCCAAAGCAAAACAATGCGCTTATTCTAGTTTGAACACCTTATTCTTAATCTCCTGAAAACATAGATACCCCTTATTGGTGCGAAGGTGACGCTGGTGACTGGTCTATTCTTGGAAGCCACAGGAAATATACTATTCGGGTAAGTGATGACCATCTACCAACATTTCATCCCCTTTGTTCTCTAAATGTCATGATGCCGGTGAACATTATATAACATAAGAAAGAGCAACTACTTTCGAAAAAATTAACCTAAGGCAATTCCAATAGCCAAGACATCTCCAGGAGTGCTGCGAGAGAAATTTAGTCATATTAAAGATTATTGTGTAATAAGGTAAATTTCGTGCAAATTATGTATTTTCATGAGGAAATAATTGTTTAAAAAATAAATATTGTCGTTCATCCTCGCTCGCTTTGCTCACTCACAACATTTAATGACAGCAAGACGCCCGACTATATCGTCAGCAAGGAGTCCGGATATATCTTATATTTTTCTTATCAAAATTACATTTCACCACGCTTCTTCGCTTCACTTGCTCGCAATCAACATTCAAGTGCCTCGATACAATTGATTTCATCCACCTGTTACAAATAATTGTATCTTAATAGGCAGAATGCGAATTGCATATAGTAATTGTAAATTGCAAAGTAGGTAAAATATTATGGCTAATTGCTCTACCTAAAACACATAATACATGCAGTTTGCATTCTGACTATTGAAATACAATTATTCTTAAAAGGTGAATGAAATGCTTTGTATTGAGGCACTTCTCAAAACATATGCAATGAATTAGGTTCCATTACGAAAATGGCCTATTTTCCTTTCCAGGTACTGTGTCAAACTTCACTCTAAGACGGCCTTCATCGCATTTGCTTACATCACTCGTATTTTGGTTGGTCTAGGTGTGGGGACATCAGTCACGGCTACTATGACAATCAATGCAAAGACATTCCCAAATCACATCGCTCGGACTATGGTGAGTGTACAGCATTCCCCTTTCTAACCCCTTTCTAACCCCTTCCCCTCCTTCCCTCCTCATTGCCCCGCCTTCTTCTCGCACCCTCTTGTTTCTTCCTAGCCCCTCTCCCCCATTCGCTCTCCCCCGTCTCTCTCCATTTTTCGTCCCTGTCCCTCTTTCTCTATTGTTTGTATTTTTGGTAGACTCATTATGGACCGGGAGTGGTTCAGGAACTACCTTAATGATAGAAAACAATATGCATCCGCGGTTATGAATCGACCCTCCTAAAGATTACTTGTGGGGTGCTCCCAAGGTTCCATGTTCGGCCTGCTCCTGTTTATTGTATATATCAATGTTCTCCAAAACTCATCTGCATTTAAAACATTATCCTTTTTGCTGATGACTCCAATATTTATTCATCCTATCATAACACCGAAACACTTCCAAATACAGTAAATGCTGAAAGGGAAATCCAACCCTTGTAATAACTTAGTAGTTATGGAAGCAGGAAAATAAGGATAACAGAAAGGCGAAAGTTTGAAATGAATAAATAATAAGTTGAAAGCCTGTCTACTTATTATTTTAGGCGAAAGCTCAAGTGATATCTTAAAGACCGTCAATACTACTGGGCCATAAGGGATTAGACCACACAGCGAGGTCACTGACAGGTGGCTATCTCATTAACTCAGCTCTCAACTAACATAAGAAAAAGAGGATCATGGGGGACCAACATACACGGATTGGGGAAGTTTTCTATAGAGGGAGCAAGTAGCTACAAGTAGGACAGTGGGTCTTTAAGCATGGGAGTTGGAATAAACACCGATAATTATTATACACTTCCCTTTTTAATTGTCCTGCCAATATCTTTACTATTGATGTTCTCTTTCTACCCCCTTTTATTCTCCTTTTACTTCTACTACGTAACTACTACTACTACTACTACTACTACTACTACTACTACTACTACTTCTACTACTTCTACTACTACTACAGTCCTTTTCAGGACTCCCCAATCATTCCCCTCTTCTCTCTCTGACATGGTGCAACCGTATAGCCTACTGTAGAACATAAATATGTAAACAAAACAAGAACAACAACAACCATTGTACTTTGGATTCAGTGCTCTTTTGATGCAATTAAAGGTGAAGACCAGTATTGGCAACGCCCCAATTTCAAAAAATGAAATGGAAGCTCTCATTACCAATCATGTGAAAGAATATGTTTTGACTAATACATGATGATAAAAAATTTGCCGGGAAACCGCCTACTAATCCATATATTTGGTAAATTGATTTCTCTCATGGTCTGGTGAGAGAGATAGGGTAGTCTCATATACATCTTTCTGTGTATAGTGCTTGTAACTTTACGAAGAATGGGCCAAATTTCTTAGCATTTTGATGATTCCAGAACCTTGCAGATGCTAGATGCTAGATGATCGACCTTTTCTGATCGATTCCACAACGTTTCTTTCACAATGCAATCGCATGACCATTACTGGTCTTTACCTTTAAAGTTAACCACCATGTCCATAGTGGGTCCTTTTGTATTTTGTATTTGTTTGTATTCTTTTTATTCAATCACGGTTAAAAGGCCTGCTATCAGCTAGAAGCTGCTTTTGAGCAAGGCCGTGAATAACAATTGAACTCAACAAGTAAACGAATACAACAATTATGTACAAAAGAAATCACAAAAAATATCACAACATAATAAGATGAAAACAAACAGGGTGAATTAAAACTAGTTACTTAATTAACAGAAATCGTCGCTGTTTTCACGAAGTGACGGTAGTGAAAAAAAATTGCATTCACTTTGCGTTACGATTTTCCTCACTACCGTCACTTCGTGAAAACAAGGACGAAATGAAGGGTGTATTACTTAAGAGAGGGATATAAAACGTGCAAATGCTGCCAGGATATTTTCTAATCGGGTGTTTGCCGGTAGGTTATTTAAAAGTTTTGAGGCTGAATAGAGAGGGCTCTTTCTGAGGTAATTTGTATGTGGCCGTGGCTCAAATCTCAGAATATGTAGTTGTGGTATATAATTTCCGAACGGGAATAGCTAATCGGCCGATTTTAGTAAAGAAACATTGTTTTACAGCTTAAATAATATCATGACCTTGAGAGGGAGCTATACAACACAAAGTGTTTATTATTTACAATTTCATAAATTTAGAGTCGATTTCGACCGCGACAACAATAAGTGAATATTGTAAGAACGCATATGCTTCCAATATGTTCATTTGAACCAGATTCATGACCCCATACCAAAACTTCGTATTCCCTTTAGGATGGATCCGCGAGCATAGTTAGGGTAGGGCTATGTTATTAACTAATTTGAATACAAGTATAATTGACTGCTTATTCCACCTTTCCTCGAGTTGATCGACCTTTAGCGTGTTATACAAAGTGGCACTATTGAAACGATTATTTACCTCTAAACGGACTTTAACGCTCTATTCTGTAGAACTTGGAGATGATTTAGCTGGCTTTCATTGCCAGTCTGACTATTATACTCAAAGATTGGCTGAATTAACGATTTCTACAAAAGGAGAGCAGTACTTCACGGCACATAAAATTGAATGCGCTTTAGAGTAAAATGTTTTTGAAACCTTTTCCCTAACATTATCAATTTGGGGAAGCCATGTTAGACAATACTATCTATTATCACGCCAAGATATTTACAATGTGTTACTCTCTGTAATTTTGAATTTTGAATTTTGATTTTTACATTATCAAATAACCTGTTTTTTTTTTGTTGTTTTAGAGCCTAATAACATGAATTGACATTTATCGAGTTGGATCACCAATTCATTATATGAAAACCATCTATAAATTAACTTTAAATCTCTGTTTATAGTTGTTTCTAAATCTGCTGGCTCTTTTGATGCAAAATAAATACACGTATCATCTGCATATAAAGGAAAGAGAACTGTTTTTGACGGATTTTACCAAATCATCCAGTGTCAGGAGAAAAAGAAGGGGGCCCAAATACTCCCCTTGGGCACCCCGCTTTCCAACGTATGAAGACTTGACATGTATACCATTGACAACCGTTGATTGCTCCCTACCACAGAAATAGTCACGGAACCAGTTTATTGCACCTTCATCAAACCCAAAGTAGGATAATTTCTTCAATTACAATTATGCGGACACCGTTTTAAATGGATTAAACAAGCTATTATTAGGTAGTTATACAGTCTTGATCGAACACACTTTTTTTTTTAACACTTTGGACAATCCCGGGAGGACCGAGATCGGTCTATAGTTCGACGGATTTAATTTGTTTTGTCACCACTCTGAAGATCGGTGTTCAGTACACGGGCCTTGTTCCACGCAACATGGAGCTTACCAGTACACAGATAAATATTGACAATATGCGTCAATGGCACAATGATGTAGTCTATAGCATCTTTAATTACACCGGCTGGAATTGGATCCAGGCCAGTGGCCATATTTCTTGCAATTTTATTTAAATGTTTCTTAACATCTTGACAGGAAATCGGTTTAAAACTGAAAGTGTTTTGTTCTTTGGTCATTGCCGTAAATCATCACCAAAGGTAAAATTCTGTTTAAGATTTACTGCCATGTTAACAAGATGATAGCATTTTCCTTAAATCCAAAAATATCTTCACCATTAATGGACAACTTTCGAATCACTTTTATATTCTTTTTATTTGGCAGCATACATCGTAAATATTTCCACATTGCAGCACATTTTCCCTTGTTATTTAAAATACTTTCAAAGATATATGGCCTTTTTGCCTTTCTTATATCGGTCACAGTATTTCTCAGTTTTCTATACGATTCCTAGTCTTCGTCTGATTTTGAAATTTAATACGGTTTTTCATTTTATTTATTTCCCCTATTTTATTTTTCCATGGCGTTTCTTTTTGTTGCTCTCTCTCTTTCCTAAGAGGGCCATGTTTATCCAGTACCGAACAAAATTGTCTACACCATATTTCAAAGGCGTTATTATTAGCATCAGTTCTAAAAGGACGATTTGCCAACATTCATTGCTCAAATCATTCGAAAAATCACTTAAATTCATTTTCTTCAGATTTCTTGAATAAACAAAACTTATGACAAACAGTGGGAGGTTGTTGCTTTCCCAAGGAGCAGATTATCATGAAGTGATCATTCATGCCTAATGGAACGACATCACCAGTGATTTGATGAGTATAAAACATCAATCAGAGTGGCAGATGTTTGCGTTATTCTCGTGGGTTTTCAACAAGTTGCTTTAAATCGTATTCTTCTACCAAGCTCAACAATCGTTTAGTTTGGTAAGAGAGGGGTTGTTTAACATTGTCACAATTTAGAATTTCCTGCAAACATTAAAGTAAGATAAGCAATGATTAAAAACCTACGTAGAAAAGAAAAGAAACCAGTATGACATCGTACTTTCAAGATCTTGGATGCTCCTCATCGTGCGTTGAGCATTGTCGACAGTCAACACACGGATTTTTCCATCCTGAGTCAGTTTCGGTTTCAGTTTCAGTTTATTTTCATATTTCACATGTTGTATAATACATCATTACATTTGGCATGTTACATTTTGTACTCATTTTAGGATGCGTTTATATAAACAAAAAGAATAATACATAAGACTAAGTTGTATAAAGGAAGAAATATGATGGACCCTAAAGAGAAAGCAATGCTTCTAGGTCATAGGCTCCGGAAGTTATAACAATGATATAGTCTTGTGTATATTAAAAAAACGTAATTTAATTAAATTAACACTCTCTTTACCGAGTCATGTCTTACCAGTTAATATTCATCGATCTCATTTTTCTCTTAATACGTTATTTCTTATTGCTTTATCCTGTAGTTCCAATCCAATCACCCCGTTACCAGTCAATTTGTATTTTCTTTCTCCTCTGTAAAAAGCAAGTTTGTAAATCTTTCCATTCTTTCTCATGCAGGGTTTGCTTGAAACAACAGCTGGTCTTGGTCTCTTACTGGGCCCCGTCTTTGGTGGCCTCCTGTATCAGGTAAATACATCCTTTCTCTTCATCTGTATTCATTCTCCATAGAAACTAATAAAGGAATGGTCCATCCATGGACTTATCAAACTAGTTCGGATTGATTGATTGATTGATTGATTCGAATTTATTCCATTTCATATATCATAATTATGTTTGCACAATAAAGAACATAGTTGACAAAGTAAGTTCAAAATTATTAAATGAAACGGGAACCTACTGGAAAGCATAGCTTGTTTTTAGGTTCCCAGGAATAAATATAATATGAACATTATATAAGCTCATGGTCCATCTTTGCACCTGAAATTATTCATTAATATATATAGTAATTTCGAGATAACGAAAGTAGATACCGGCCCATAAATCCTTGCAGTTGCCGATTGTATGATGTCATACGATAACAACTTGCAATAATTATTCAAGACCATCTCCTCGAGGCTCTCTATTTTAAGAGCTATATCCGTCCTCCTCCTCGCCCTTTCCATATACAACCAGCCTCTGGCGGTTCACGCACCAATTATATACTTGAAGGTCATTTATACAGTATCCCCCTTTAAGATCAATTAGATGAGTGAATTGTATCCTGTTTTGATATGTCCATATTTTGATGGATTACGTTTATATTCCATATATTGCGTTATGCATGACGTTAATAATGCCGCCAGTGGCGTCAATCCATTTTCTGGGTGGAGATGCATGGCCGCAGCAAACAAAGTGAACGGAAAGACATACTGCATAATTATGATAATCCTGTGATTATGTGAGGAGGAGGCATGACTGTGTTCCCAAGCCTCATCTTCCCTCGACCGTTGCATCTTTGAGCTGCTGCATGGTTTTATTCGCGATTAATGTTAATTGTTAACTTATTATTTTCTTCTGACCTTATTTAGCTTGGGGGATCGAGTTACTTGCTACCCTTTGTTGTGATTGGTGGTTTGGACATGGGTTCTATGCTCTTTTCTCTTTACTTCCTACCTTCACCAAGTAAGTCATTTTTCAGCACAATATAATCATGTTACTTTTAATATGACCCTCTGTTTGAAAACTAGTTTTCTTCTATAGCGCAACAAAATAATAATAGAATGAAAACAGGAGAAAGAATGAAATTAGATGTTTACTACAGTCTGTATATCCTTTAAAGGTGTATAGATTATATAGTCATTTCACAAACAAATTGTCTACAAAATACATAAACTAAACGAATTATTCAAGTCAGTAATCAACGCTGGCTGATGCCTACTTCAGAAAGAAACGACCCGGTCCCCGTTAAGACCTAGATTCACACGAAATATTATTATGTTCGTTTGGTCGAGTTTGTCAGGGTAAAAATGCACCTGGGAAATGTGAGAAAATTTTATATTGTTTCCTATAAATTCGTCCACACAATGTAATCCCCCTTTTGAAAATTCTAGGTCCGCCCTGAGTCATGCCTGGAAATATTAGACTTAATTTTAATTGATTTGATTTTTCGGATTTGTAACCCCCTCCCCTTCTCTGAAAATCCATGATCCACTCTTTAAGTGGTGAACCTAAGTTAATTTGAACGGAAGTGTTTTATTATGAAAGATCCCCATTTACATATAGGTGTATTGAAATCGCATTTGAATCTGCAAAACATACATCTCACTTTAACTCAATGCTAACAACATGTGTTTTTACAACTTGTATAACGTCTAGACTGGTCACATTTAGGTTGCCAAATTCTTGTCAATTTTATGAACAAATAAATGCATAAAATCATGACATGGCCATGTTCATTTGATGTTGTAAATTTTCTTAGATACCAATGCAAATGAAAAAAAATATGGTTAGCTTAACAATTTCAGAACGAATTGACAGGAAGAATTACCATGGTATACACTATTTTGGCCAGGGTACATATACCATGGTACCGTTACAATATTACGGTACACTAAATATATAGAGACATGTTAGTACTGTCTTTATCATGATGGTACCGTGGAAGTATTGTTCCATTTTTTTTGTAAGAGACACTTGACCCAGGTAAAGACGGGTTTATTGAGGACGCCACGAGCATCGCGTCTGACAGAAATGGACATACACGAACCTTATATTATTATTATCATTATAAAACTGCCATATCGGCAACGCCCTGGTCAATGTTAGTATAACATATTTTCTACTTTGATGTTAATTTCAGAATGTAAAGCTGTAGAGTCTGGTTCGGTTTCCGAACTTCTCCGAATCCCTTGGGTGTGGCCGATCGCGATGGCGGCTTTCCTTGGCAGTGCATGCCTGAGTTTCCTAGAGCCCACTTTCTCCGTTCATGCAACCAACTTTACCGACAACGCTTTCTACATTGGTCTCCTCTTCATGCTTATTAGTGGTTCCTATGCTGGTAGCTCTCCATTATGGGGCTGGATAGGGGACACATTTGTAAGTAACTCTAGCAAATCCACACTCAATAACTCTGTAGAAAATTTCAAGTAAATTTTGTGTGCATATCATGTTTACACCAACAAGATCATAGCAAAATCCCTCATCATTTTCCCCTATTTAAACAGATTGTCATGTCTCGCTGTGTCTCCCCATCCCTCTGGCTCCACCCCTCCCCGATCTGTCTCTTATACTTTCTTCTCTCTCTGTTTCTCCATCATTTTTCGTTTTCTTAATCTATCAATATTCATCTCCCTCCATTCGTCGTATCTTTCTCTATCTATATCTCTTCTCTTTTCCTCTCTCTATATCGCTCTCTCACCCTCTCTTTTTTTTTTCCTCTTTCTTTCCAGGCTATGACGCGAGTCTGTTTAATAATAGGCCTACTCTTGGATAGCATTGGATTTCTACTGATTGGACCTTCACCAGTATTGCATCTTCCAAGGTAATCATGGAAATCATTTTATGTTGTATTCTCTTGTATATTCTAAAGAGCCACCTGTATACTCTATCATAGCTCATTCACACCAACAAGACCGACGCCAGACCGACTCTAAACAAACTCTAGACCGACAACATCCTGACAACAGACTGAACTTAAAAATACATTTCCCCGAACGGTGTGGAGCAAGTCTGGTGTGGTTATACCTCAGTCACATCGCCAAACCCCTCCAAACATATTCCCAAACCGGCTAGTTCTTTTAAATTCCATTTTTTCAAATTGGTCTATTGTCGGTCGGTCTCCTCGATGTGCCTGACGTATTAGAAGATGGTTATAATTATGTGAATAAACTATCAACGAAAAATTCTTCAAACAATTTGGGGAACATTGTTAGACGTCAATGGTACCATAAACTTCATGTCATTATATTAAGCAGATGTCAGATCTTGAATAAATTTCTAAATTCATCATTTTTTTTGCAGTCGTTTGTGGATCATTTGCATCGGGTTGATTCTATTTGGTTTCGGTGATGGCGCTGTTATAGTTTCTGCAATCGGCGAAATGTTTAAAATAGCAGTGTAAGTTTGTGTTTGTATGTTTTTACTATATATAGCATTTTCTACCCTATTACATATAATTACATGACGTCCTTCATTGTAACCACCTAATCGATGATATTTTATTTATAAAAAAAAATATAAGAAGTAACACAAAGAAGGATTAATACAAAACTACAGCCCATTCATTTATACCTTTACTAACGTAGCAACTTTTCATAAGATAATAAGTACACAGTGGTTATTTTGGCAAACGAGGATGCAGACAAAAGTACATCAAGAAAGAAAATGTCATCAAGTCAAAAACTGATATGACTGTCCTAATCATATTCTGAAACGCCTGGTTAGACATGAATGATAATGATTATAATCTATTTTAAACACGATTTTCAGAAAATACAAATTACCGGAGGATATCCGAACATACGGCGTAGTATCAGGTGTATTCAACGGTGCATATTCATTAGGGTAAGTCAGTCTACACAATACTACTTCCATGACTTTGTTTCTAAGATCTATTCAGAATAGTTTACTTGGTATTGAACATAGAGCTCCGATTTTCCCTGTCCCTCTCGCATTCCGCTCACGTTCATGTCGCTCTTCTGTTTCTCACTCACTCTCTTTTTCTTCCCTTTGCCTTTGTCTGTCCGTCTCTATCATGCTATACTGTCTATGTTTACTGTATGTTCGTCCGTACGCCTGCCTGTCTGTTCGTCTCGTCGCAAGCAATTTTGCTTAAATTTCACAACACTGCATTTTAATTCCAGTCATATTAATGCCATTTGATAAGATATGATTGTTGGCATCATAATGTAAGGATTTATTTCTGTATACTAAAAAGGTAGGTAATTATTGAAAGCCGTATTACCTTACCATTCAGAAATGTCTACGTTTTTCATGATATATCTTCTAATGTTTGGATTTCTTTTGCTTTTTCCTCTTCATTCAATTTACGAACATTGATATCGTACCAATCATCGTCACCATCATCGTCACCAACATGATTATGATCATTACTACTCATTACCACCTACACTCTAATACAATTACAACCACCACCACCACCACTACTACAATCATCATCATCATCATCATCATCATCATTATTATCACCTTCACCACCACCAACATCTACAACATCATCCCCGCCAATATCGGCATTATCACCATCACCGATATCGTCATCATCATCATCATCATCATCATCATCATAATCAACATCACCACCAATATCGTCATTATCACCATCATCATCATAATCAACAACACAACTACCACCACCGTAATCATCATCATAATCAACACCACCGTAATCATCACCATCATCATCATCATCATCATCATCATCATCATCATCATCATCATCATTCTCATCACCTTCATCACAATCGTCACAATCACGATCGTCTTTATTTTAATGATCGTCAACTTCAACACAACTAATCTGATAATAAACCATAATTATCACAATCGCAACCTCCATAACCACTACCACTGACACCACAACGCAAAAAACCTCCTTTTTTACACATCATCAACACCACCATCATTGCCGTTGAGGTCACCATCGTCGTCATCATTATCACCATCGCCGCCATCATCATCGTCGTCGTCGTCGTCGTCATCGTCATCACCAACACCACCACTACAGGACGGTTTTCGGGCCCTGGGTAGCGGGTGGCTTACTTTATCAGGAATATGGTTTTAATAACACATCACAGATTATGTCACTACTGCTTCTATCCATGGCGTTCATCATCTGTGTATCATCTGTAGTTGAACACCACTGGAGAAAAAGGTTTGCTCATTTTATTGCTAAATTCTAAAACATCTAACCTAAAGATAAGAGAAAGTATCCAAAAAACACAAGTAATTTCCAATGTTTATCCCCTCTACGTTGTCGCACAACCTGAAACACGTCAATTTGACTAGAATTCACGTCGCTTTTAATATCGTATAGGTTCTATTCAATTTTAATTGATGTATTCATATTTGAACGGATATTTTTTAAAGTGTAAAGAGTTGTTTAAATTTATTTTTTACGATTCATTTGAGCCTTGACAACATGACTATAAACACAGCGAATATGACAGAATATGAATATCACTGTCTAAACGGTGTGATACAAAGTAAACAAGATTAAAATCCAGATAGTTCGCTATCAATGAAATAGATCAGTGTGTTGCAGAGCGCAATGAAACATAACTCGGTAGGTCAGTCCCAGCTTAACGGATATGATATTCAGATTAAAAAAAGGATCCATAAAATGTACATACTTCAATGATTTCTTTCTTTTGTTAGCGCTGAATAATCAAAATAATTGAAATTTGCAAATAGATTAATGGTATATTTACGCTAAGTAAAACAGTACACATTAATCCAATTATGTATAAGACATGAAGAGAAAGCGTATTTAATTTATGGAATTAAACATAAATGTTAAGACAAAATGGAACAGACAGTTTTTTTAAAGTCAAAGATTATGAAGTAAATCATTGATTTATTAATCATGAACTTAGGAAATTTCAGTACTTTATTTTGGTTTCGTCTCCATAATTCACCTAGACAAAATCGACTGGGTAAACGAGTGAAGGATCTGTATAACGTCCAGACAGACAACGCAATCCCTGAGACGGTACCGCTATTCCAGCAACCGAAGGGTAAAAAACAATCTCAAAAAAGCTGACACCCGGTGATACAAAAAGATTGAAGAAGTCAAACCCACCGAGGCGATCATCATTCATTCCTTGAGCTGGTGCTAACTACAACAAAATGCCAACAAGCTTTGAGATCATTATCAGTCTATTGCAGTTACTTTGTGCATTTTCCACTAGCGCTTCTGCTTAAAATCAGGCTGACCATGCAATGCGTGCTCTAGTGGCATTGGTTTGATTTTCAAGTCAAAATCATTGATTATTTCATCAGATTATTATAAAAATTAGGAGATGACTACTGAAGACAACGACAAATTGTGTGAATTTCAATTAATGATCCATGTACTAGTCTGTAAGTCAGTGTAAAAGAGTTTCTATAAGAGTACGAAGGTGGCGAGTTCAGCCATCGAGAAACATTGTATCGTACGAGGTTTAAAGATAAAACCTGATTGGTCAAAAGTTAGTATCAGCGGTGGTTTGTAGCCTGCGGTAGACTACTGGCGACAGAACCGAAACGCTTTGAATTTCACAAACTATGGAACTGAATATATCCAGAGGATTTTTGTTCTTCTTTCTCCTGCTTAAAACAGCGGAGTGTTCTTGAGAGAAAGGGGTTGTTGCATTTCTTTCTTGACATGTCAAATGAAGTATTATACCAGTAAACATTCAAACAATGGTACGTTAAGCCTAACTGCCTACTAAACCCCTCAAACTCAAGTATAATGCATTATATCTTTCTTGTCATGGCATAATCCTCGCTATGTTAAGTATAAATATAAAGTGTATTCCTTGTTAAAATGATACCCCATTTGTTATGATCTTTGAGTGATGGAGTGTGCAGAAGATACAATATAATGGGCAAGGACAGAAGTGAAAAATGTTGAATTGCACTGCTCTTGTTCGAATGTGCATTCAAATGGCGCCGCTCATGTTTGACTGTGCATTCTAATGGCGCCGCTCATGTTTGACTGTGCATTCAAATGGCGCCGCTCATGTTCGACTGTGCATTCAAATGGCGCCGCTCATGTTTGACTGTGCATTCAAATGGCGCCGCTCATGTTTGACTGTGCATTCAAATTGCGCCATTACCCAGGCCTTTTCAAAAGTTGTTAACCTAAGCATGATGCTGCAGAAGGTTGATGACCAGGCAAGAGCGAATCTGCCTGACGTGTCACCATAGTGCAGGAATTCTAATTTCAGATTTGTTTAGAGTTTGGCATTCATGGATGACCAGTTGAGAACAACAGCCCCAATGTCATTTACAGAAATCACATTTAGAGACGATTAGTTTCAGAAGTTACGATAATCTCTTTCAAATCCGGACAGGCCTGATTATTTTATTGCATTATTTTGGCTGAAACAGAGTATTCTAAAAGTAAATTGCACTCTTTCATTTGAGTATATATTATTTGAAAACAAATGTAAAATACGATTTAGAATGAGAGAAACGATTCGAAATGAAACGATACATAAGAAACTTAAATGTGAAAATCAGACCGTCGTCATGAATTTCCATCGTCATGAACTTTCTGTCAGGTTCATTTACGGATCTATCTTGCTCCTCTTTTATAGTCTACAGCAAATGTCATTTTGGTGGCATTCTTTTTTCTCCCGAGCCCATAACATGTGCTGAAATAAATCAGTCTACATGCTTACAATGGTTTCTCAAATTTAATTCGAATTGTTGAGTTTGGGCGGTTAGTCATTTTTTGGAAAACATCTCGAAGTGAGCTACTGACTAAAAAAAGGGGGAAAATATGAGACTGTCAGTGGCAGTTTTAGGGGGGTGGATGCTCCAAATGGGTACGTCCCACCACTAAGGACGTTAATATACAATATGCAACAAATATTATTTATTTTAATGTCCTTGGTAATTGTTTTGCGTTTCTTTCAATTTGCAAATTTGATTCCCGGAAACCAAAGTATTTTGGGGTGTACTTTATACGCTAAAAAGCTATAATAATTATGTTCTGTCGCAAATTGCTATAGCTTTATTCATGTTATCATCGTGTTTGTCACAAAATAAAAATACACGATATTTGAAAAATTGTGTGATGTTGGTTTTGATAATTGGCGTAAGTAAACTTGCTAGAGAAAGAGAGAGAGAGAGAGAGAGGAAGAGAGAGAGAGAGAGAGGAAGAGAGAGAGGAAGAGAGAGAGAGAGAGAGGCAGAGGAAGAGCAAGAGAGATAAAAAATAGACCTCCTTTGATCAGAAAAATACAAGAACAAAATGTCGGAAAGTAAAGATGAGGAAAGAAAATTGGCAGAAGAACGTTGCACTTTAGTATTTAATTTCCGAAAATGGGATGATTTTACAGAGAACAGTGACACATTAATCAGACTACACTGCATCATTACTAAACATGCGTATTGTTTAGTAGGAATATTTGATATCAAACTCCTGTCAAAATAAAAGTATCTAATATGCGACCATATGCATTGACGGAGAACTATTTTAATGTTTCTTAAGGTAGTACTATATCCTGCTACATTTTGATAATCATAAGAGATGAAAACATATTATACTTATGTAGATACAGAGGAAATAATTACATGTCATCAAAGTTATACAATGTATGTGGTGAATCATTTACTTTTACCTCAAGAAATTGTATTATGTTTTTGTTTATCAAATTCATTCTAAGAATTTCTTTGACACTAAAAATAAAACATATTAATCTAATTGTCATCTTCTGTCTTTGCATTTCACAGTCCAAGTAAATATATAGCAAGTTCGTTCGTTCGTTCGTGTCTCCTTAGATCAAGATTAATGTTAAGTTCCTAAATTAGATTAGATTAAATTGAATTAAATAAGTTCTTCCACCGCCCGATAGTAAGTAATAAATGCACATATCAGATATCCATGTATACTTGCCGTTTTGCTTTTTATTTTTAGGGGGGGATTTAAATTCAAAGCAAAAATGGTGACCATCACCAGGCGCGTACGCAGGGGGGGGGGGGGGGGGGTAGTGTTTTGGGGGTTACCCCCTTCAATTTTTTGTTTTAATGTCTAAATATCGGGGGGGGGGCAATTTTCTTTGTTTTGCTCACTACCCCCCCCCCCCCCCCCCCTGAGCGAAATCTCGGTCGGCGCGATTTTCCAATTTGCAAACACCCTCCTTGACAAAATCCTGCGTAGCCTGCGCCAATGACCATCATTACATTATTCAATTAACCTGATAGGATTTCAGGCAACATTTTCTTATAATATAATGTATAACACAAGATGATGTATAATAAAATGACATTTTATCAAAAATATATCGAATATATACGTACAAGTCTCAATTCAACTAACAAGCAGTTTCGTCTACCAGTTCTATACCTAGCTCCCAACGTCTTAATGTGATGAGCTTTCGAGCAAAGGTGCTAAATCCCTTCCAGCAGAGTAAATAAAGGCTTTTTAGTTTACACATGTCCTTTTTTTTATTTGTCAATTTCTTAGATAGTATATGATAGAACTATCACTTCAGATCACAAATACAGTAATGGACAAAATCCTGCATATTTTTGTTTTGGATTTAGCGCCCTTTGAAAGAAAAATAATGGTTTAGTGCCTTTTATCAGAAAGATTATAAGGGTCCACGGCAACGTTCAAATGAAACTTGATACTTTAAATTGATACTCAAATACTACCATTGTTTTGTAACTAGAAACGAGAATATAAATGTGTGCAGCAACAGTCCTCTAACCCCCTCTACACCAAATCACTAATCAAAACTGGCAGTTAATATCACATCATTGCAAAGTCTGTCTAATAATAATAATAATACAATATTTATAAATCGCATAATAAACATAAGTTTCTCTATGCGCTGTACAAGCATAATGACGAGAAATATAATCACATAAAAGGAATCAACTCTAAAGCGTCCGTACCGTGCCATGTTCAAACCGTTACATGTAGATACAAATTCGAACAGTATTAACGTTCATGTACCTAAAATATATTAGAACAATACAAATTTAAAACCAAATGTAGGCTTACAAATTTATCCATTGTGTAGTAAGCTTTCTGTCTCTATTCTGCTTTCTGATTGGTCAAGGCACTCCAAGCTGGGGTGCTTGGCCCACCAAGAACAAATAATAAAGATAAAATGGAAATAGCGGGTTTTTCATGGTAAGTATTTTGGATTGAGTGCCTTTTGAAAGAAAACATATTTATGATTTTTTTAAACATTTCCCGCAACATTTTGAGGTGAAATTGCGTGATTTAGATGCTCATCTACGATGTGTTATAAACGGTGTAGAAACATTGTAAGCGGGTGAATAATGGATTTAGCGCCTCTTGCATGACAGCTCTTCATGTTGCGAAAATCTGTTAACTTTGAATTGAGCGAAACAACAGAATAATAAGACATTAATGATTCATATTTGTCAAAATGTTCTCTTTTCTTTCATCGCTTGTCATCATCAGCTCAATCATTCCCTGACGACTAGCTAAATTGTCTGTCGACAACGATATTATGCCGTTACAGTCAGTCATCGCGGTTTGTATTATTGTTAAAACGTCTCAAGTTATTCACTACTCGCTGTCGATTGAATGTCAGGAGTAACTTTTTTTAGCAAACGGGTCATCCAGTCTTGGAACAGTTTACCAGTGTCTCTAGTAACTGCTACCAGCATCAATTCGTTTAAACACAGCTTGGATTCTTTTTGGTCAGACAAACACTTTGTAATAGCATAGTCTGACTTCCACGCATGCACTGATGTATAGACCTTTACTAATATACCAAGTGATCTGACCGGGAGACCTACAGGATATCCTACACTCCCGTATAGATGATGATGATGATGATGATGACCGAAGGACTCCGATGATCTGTGTTATTATGCCTTCGATTCTGACTGGCTTTTCTTGAACATTTCAGAGCACCGGTCTTGCATTATTGTCATCATGTCTGACAAGACATTAAGCTTTTCGTTGACCACATCGGCGACTTTTTCCAAGTCTTCTAAATTGTTTGTCTTGCCAAGCCCGTCCTCTCCCTGCTCCTGATATCCGTTGCTCTTGTTAGAGTTTCCAGGCATCTGGGCGTCGATCTTTGAAGATAGATTGCCGAGCATTCCCAGCACATCAAATCGGAAGCTAGATATGTCATTCTTGATTTCTTCCAGTTCTCCTAAAGTCATAAAGAAAATTGTAGACACAAAATGCTTAAAGGCATTGAATAACAATGTTTCCAGTTAATAGCATGGCCCTACGTGTTATCAGTGTCCGTGATATATGGTGTAATATTGAAGCCCTTATAACATGCGCTTCAAAATTATCATGAAGTGCCTCAAAAAAGTAAAAAAATCTTTGAGTGACCAGTTTTACCACACTCATTTTCTCCAGTAGACTATAGTGTTTTTGAAATTTCGAATTCCAATCATAAATATCTTGATAATCAGACAGGCGATCGGCTTTTACAAATCATGGGATTCCTGACTGACCTAAAGGTATATACTTATGATTGCAGAACGAGCTAAATCCAAGGTTTTGTTTGTAATCTGAGGCAAAGATACCCAATCCCTTTAACCAAAGCTTAGCAGACAAAATTTTCAATACTTAAACAGCTCTTGTGAAAAAATCTGTTTAAAAAATGCTTAATGCAAACTATGTGGTGCGAACTCTATCCATACGTGAGAAATTTTGGGTAGAAAGGAATAGCAATCTGGAGTATTTTAGTAAGTAGTAATGCCTTCCGGATATGGTGAAAATCATTTTGTTCTTGTTTTATTCAGATAGCCCAAGGTAAAGCAAAGCAACTTATAGCCCAGTCACTCATATTGTCTTGGAAGATTATTAAAGGATGTAATAATCGGTCGAATACAAATCAATTTTCACGTCGATTACACATTAGATGACAATGTTTCCTCTCTTCTATCCTCGCTTATTGCTTTCTATACCTCAGACTTACTTTGATCTTTGTCCCATTTGCAGGCCAGAAAAATGAAAAGGTTAAATTCCAACGGCATTTGAAAGATAATACTAATTTAGAACTTCCCTAAAAAAGTTGGGACTTGAAAATTTCTTCAAGTGGGAAAATAACAACTTTTAGTTGTCAAATCGACTTAGGAGCTATAGAGCCAATAAGTAATAGTCTTGATTTTCAGACCATTGTACCGAATGGTCATACGTTTTTATGCTGCGCAAAGATTCAATCAGTTTAATTTTGGCCATCACAAGAAGTCGGTTATTGATGTAGACAAATGCTCACGTACCCTTTACAGCTCATTTTATGTATGTTATTACTAAAGAAGAAAAAAAAACAGTCAGTCATTCAATAGTGTCTGACAGTATAGTCTAGCAAGTAAACGGGTTTCCTTGCATATTTCGAATATTAGGACACTGCTAACGTTTAAATTTCACTGATATAGGACATACATGACATATTCATAATTCCTGCAAAGTTCTACAGAATTTGAGGTTGGCTGCAAAAGGGACATAGTACCTTTAATATCATATAAGGAGAAAAGAAGCAAATGTTTACCTTCATCGACCTCATCGGTGTCCTTTGCTCGTTGTAACTTGAAGAGAAACCTCTTGACGACATTCTTCATAAGATCGTCATGACTCGTTGCATTCCGTCGCAAAGCTCTCCGCAGGTTACTCTATAACATTCAAAAGAGAGATCAGAGCACGAGAGATTCTCGTTAGAATAGATGACGGCAGGCGCGTACGCAGGATTTTTTCAAGGGGGGGGTTTTAACATTTATAAATCGGGCCGAAAATTTCGCAACGACTCAGCCAGCCGCTGAATAAGCGGGGGGGGGGGGGGTAAGAGGACACTTTTTTTTTTTTTTTTGGTCCCCAAAAAATCGCAACGACTCAGCCGACCGCTGAATAAGCGGGGGGGGGGGGGGGGGGGGGGGGGGGGGGGGGGGGGGGGGGGGGGGGGGGGTAAGAGGACACTTTTTTTTTTTTTTTTTGTCTCGAAATTTGAAAATTTGACATGTTGCTCCGTTGGGGGGGGGGGGTGAGGTCACTTGTTTAGGTCATCCATGGGATTTTTTTTTTTTTTTTTTTTTTTTTTTTTAATAATAATTAAAAAAAAAAAAAAAAAAAAAAAAAAATCCCAAAGGGGGGGGTTTTAGGGTTTTTTAGGGGGGGTTTATACACATAAAAATACCAAAGGGGGGGGGTTTAACCCCCCAAACACCCCCCCTGCGTACGCGCCTGGATGACGGTAATGAATATGTAATTAATCTAAGTTGATTTCCATAGCACACAATGTATATAATAAAGAAAGATGGGGAGACCTTTATTGAAGCACAGCACAAGTTTACCATAATTCATAAAATCTTGAGAAAAGCCTTGCTTTATCGTCTCTTAATTGCTGTGTCAATCAGGTAAAGTACAAAGCCTATGCAGTTTTCCGTCATCATAGTATCATAATTATATAGTACAGACCATGTAATGGCCCGGTCCCAATGGCCGATGGACACAAAACGTATGCATAAAGGACACAGCGGACGAGCAAAATTTCGAGGGTGGCTCCATCCGTTTTCATCCGCTCCAGAAATGGACAAAATTTGCGAAAATTTGCGAAAACAAAACGGAAAATAACGGACGTGGGTAGTATGTAGCGGGGATGTTAAAGGAATGTTCATCGGAAGCCTAGCGGATGAAAGCGGATGGACGTGGATGACAGCTTTGAATACTTTATATACGAGATGCATACGCTTAATCCTTTCTATTTCCGTGCTACTAACGATATATAGACGTCCCATGTACGTTATCTTTCCTCCCTCTTTCCGTTTTCAGCTGCAGCGGATGTGAGTTGCGAGGATGCCCAGAGGATGCAGAGAGGATACAGCGAACGTTTAACGGATGAAAACGGACATATAACGTTTGTTGCTCGTATTTGTCGCGGATGTACATCGTACACGGCGGAAGTTCATCCGTTCTAAAAGTTTTGTGCAGCTCAAAACTTTTTGCGCGGATGAAATCACAGTGGACGGATGCTCGATGGATAGAGCGTATGAAACACGTATGCAATGAGTACACAACGGATGCATAGCGTTTTTCCAACGGATGGCAAGATTTTTTTACGTTTTACATCCTCTTTGCATCCGTTAGTGCAGTGGGACCGGGCCTTTACGCACAGTTACTGAAAAGGCCATGGTTTGTGCCTGCACATTTTATGACTACCATAACGACTCCAAACTTGTTAATCCGGTCTGTATAATCGGCCTGGTGTCGGTTTGATTGGCATGACTGAGGTCACTCGGTCGTATACTAACTGCAACCAAGTATTGTCCTTTAGTTTGCTGGATATGCCACTGTGTATAGAGGCCTAAAATTAATGTCTAAAAATTCTCTGCGTCTGGATTTATGATAATGTATTGCATATGCATTAGTTGTATGCAAGGGTTGGTAGGGTTATTATCGCCTGTGCAAATTGTGCTTGCCAACCCCGAACATATCTCCATTCATCATTTCAAAGCTCACCAGACGGACTATCAATATTCAAGGACATAACAGAGCTTTACAGGGCCACAAAATCTCCAAGAGGTAATATGCATACTCCTTACTTTGTGAATAAACTCTGTGCCCGTGTCGGCTTGATTAGAGTGGCCATCTTGCTGTCAGCTTTACAGCCGCACACTCAGGCGTCATTCATACCTTATCAACCGCTTAAAACTGCTAGTCTAAAATCGGCAGTGATCAAGGACGACAAAGCCGATTTCGTCTCCATGACTACGAAGTTCACTACCCCATTATTGTCAAGAGAGGAATGGTCTAAGCTCAATGATGAACTTAAAGACCTATTGGGTCCTTCCCATTTAGAGCTTTCAACAAACTCACTGTCCCCGGCCGCAGCATACACTGCCTTTGAATCAATTGTCCGAGAGTTTTTACTGTCACACAATGAATTTGTTTGTGTAAACAAGCGCCCCAATCAGCAAACAACAAAGGAGACAGAAACATCATCATGCATGAAAGAGGCTAGGAGGATTAAAAACAGTCTCCGTAAGAAGGCCTTTAACCGAAATGCAACCGAATCCGACCGATCGGAGTTCTTCGACGCGCTACAACTTTACGACTGTCTCCGAAGACGGGGAGAGGAGGAGGAGAGAACAGCTTCGACTGCGCATCAGGAAAAGATGTATCGTAATAACTTTTGGAACTTCAGTAAGAAATGTGTGACGGCAAAGATTGGGGATCGCCCAGTTGGTCCTTCATTTAACTCTGCTGATGCATCTAAGTACTTCTCTGCACGCTATGATACCAACGTCACCAGGATGGATGCGTCAAAGGTCAGCTGGATACCAGATGCTCCCGCCCAACAAGAGGAGTTCAACATGGACCCCATCAGACCTAGAGACATTCGATACGTCTTAAGAACCAAGTCTTCGTCATCTTCCCCTGGACCAGACGGTATCACGTATGGTATTCTTAAGAAACTCACTTGTACCCACCATTTCTTAGCAACTCTGTACTCTAAATTGTTATCCCAACCAGAACCACCGAGTGAATGGTCTCGAAGTAAGATCTCACTGATTCATAAGAAAGGATCAACAAACGATCCTGCAAATTTCCGTATGATCGCATTAACATCAGCGGTCAGCAAAATCTACCACCAGATCCTTTCGAGACGATTCACTCAGTATCTAACTGTTAACGGCTATGTAGATAACAGTACTCAGAAAGCATTTATACAAGGTATCAATGGATGTATAGAACATGTTCAGTGCCTTACCGAGGTTCTCAATCATGCCCGCTCGAAGAACAAAACAGCTCATGTCACCTTCTTCGACCTAGAAGATGCGTTCGAGAGTCTTCCCCATGAACTAATTCAACTCTCCTTAGAGAGATTCAGGATCCCATCCCAGGTCCGTCAGTATCTCCATAAGCTCTATGCCAATCTCTCAGGCTTTGTGAGAACCTCGGAATGGCAGACTGAACAGTTCAAACTATGTAAAGGTGTCTTTCAGGGAGACCCATTATCTCCAACTCTGTTCATAATGGCATTCAACCCTCTCCTTGAAATCCTGCAATCTGAAATTCAAAATGGATATGATATGAATGGCACTAAAATAATCACTACTCCATATGCGGACGATTTCAATATCATAACCCGCAACTCTAGAACTCACCAACGAATCATAAACAAGATCAATAAACTTGCTAAGTCCATGAACCTTAAGCTCAAGCCAACCAAATGCCGCTCCCATTCCATTTGCTCTGGAACCCCTACCACCGTTCAATTCAAAATCGAGAACGATGCAGTAAGGTCTGTAGCTGACGATCCTCATACATTCCTTGGATCATTGGTGTCCTTCCATACCAGCAACACAGAGATTTCCAATTATGTCATATCAAAAGTCAAATCAGATCTACACAACATTTCAAGTTCCCTGATACGCCCAGAATACAAAATAGCCATCTACAAACGATATTATTTGCCCTCAATTAGGTTCCTCTTAACAGTCCATGATCTAACTAAGACAACCCTAGACAATCTTGATGCCCTCACCAATAAGAAACTTAAAGAATGGGCCAAAATCCCACAATGTGGTACCCCAATAGCCATATACCTGAAGGAAACTTTAGGCATAACCCCAATCTCAGTCCTTTACAAGGAATGCCAAGCAACTGCATACACATCATCCATCTTGAAAGGCGATGACAAGGTACAAGCAGCATTAGCCTCTAGAGTAGAAAGGGAAAGGCAGTGGGTTAAGCGGAAATCGATCTTGCTCCCAATTGTCGAAACTGTCACCCCTATAGTTGAACACATTAACCCCACAGAAACACAAATAAGAGACCCAAAGATCCTCCAAAGAGCACAAAAGTCAGTTAAATCTAATCTCAGGGAAGATACCAGGAAAGCCTGGAAGGAGAAACTGAAAACACTCGTCCTCCAAGGTAATCTACTGGCTCTCACCTTGGAGGAAGAGTTGTCAGTATGCTGGAACAGTTTCATCTTTGACGTGCCGCGCAGAGTAATGCAATTCGTTCTGAACTCAAGCATTGACACACTCCCAACCAAATCAAACCTTGTACGTTGGGGCAAAAACGTCTCCGATAAATGTGACCTATGTGGAAACCGTGAAACTTTGTTGCACGTCCTGAACTATTGTAACGTGCAACTCACCCAAGGCCGATACACTTGGAGACATGATAATGTACTTAACGTCATACACACTGCCCTCACCAAGACAAAAGCAACAGTAAACGATACACCCAACCCCGAAATAATAGTAGATCTCAATCAGCCCAATGCCCATGCATCCTCAACTATCCCACGAGAAGTAATACCAACAACTGACCGACCCGATCTAGTTCTCTACTGGCCCAACGAAAAGAAACTGCTCATCTTTGAACTAACTGTCCCATTCGACCTTAATATTTCCAAGGCCCATGAGTATAAATGTAATAAATATGCCCCCCTGATTCATGACATTTCGGCCCGCAATTTTGATGTATCCCTTATAGCATTCGAAGTCGGGAGTCGCGGTCTACTAACTAACCACAACTTTCAGTCACTTAAATCACTAATCAAAATGGCTAACGCAAACGTAACCGCCAAAACCCTGTCAAATCAAATTTCAAAAATGGCTGTAGTGTCATCATTTTCAATCTTCCATGCAAGACAAGACCCAGCATGGACATCACCTCCACTCCTCCAATAACAGCCTATAGATGTGAAAAATACATGTAGGAACCAGGAGGACACGAATATAACAATTGAATGTTAGATATTGATATATACTGATATAATTATATAGTTGAAGTCTATGACTGAATTGAAATTGGAAAGTATATTTTGTGTCAATTTTTATCAAATCAATTACTAAATAATGAAATTCGATGCTACAATTGTATTTGTCAACTACCAAAATATATACTTGGACATTAATTCTTTTAACAACAACAAACAAATCAGTGATTTTAAATTTAATCGAGTTTATCATCAATTGTAAACTATGAATAAACTATAAATGTAAACTATGCAATGTACCTTTTATAGCAACTCAAATGTGTGATTATTTAGAAGCAAATGACCAAAATTTTTACTACAAAATTCGTGAGAACTCTTTAAATAATGATAAGTCAACTTTTATAACAAATGTGTGTATAATACGATACAGCTTATTCTCCGTGAGATGCAATCAAGAAATCTGTTGTAAATTCATTCTCTCCGTCTCTCTCCTTTGCTATGTCTCTCTTCCTCCCTTTTCCCACTTCATCCTCCTTCTCCGCTAAACTTTACCATTACGTTCTACATTACATAAATATTATTATATTTTTAGATTGAACGAACCCCATAATTAATTTTTCATATTATAACTGATATTTCTGACTGCTAATGATCTTAGAACAAGTATATATGTTTGTATGTATATGTTTACATGTTAGGCCCTGCCTGAGTAATGTCAACGTCCTGGGCCACGATTTTCACGTCTTTATAATATGTCTATTCACTATGTGAAGGAAAGATTCCTTGTTATCTTATTTTGTATTGTTATATTGTTATATTGTATATGCTTTTCTATGGAAATAAACACTACTACTTTTTTACATTTTTCGTGAAAAATATCAAATTGGGCTGATTTATGCATTAGGTCATGTTGAATAGCTCCTTTCGTAATAAGTAATAACGAAATCACAATTCATATCTTCCTTTAGAAAACAATATAAAATCTTACTACTAAATAATTATTAATCAGCACAGTTGTTGATTTTTTTAATTATCTGAACCCCCTTTCATTGTTGTTTTGTTTTATTTTCTTTCTTTTCCCCTTTATATATTTTTTCTTTCTCTCTAATTCACTTTCTCTTGTCTTATAGATAGTTGAAGTGTTTGTACTTTGCTTATTTTACTTAATTTATTGTTGTGTGCTTATAATATTTTGTATATCTTTTTGTTCGTTTTTCATTCTGTAATGAGCGATCCAACGTCACAGGTTTTCGCAACCTTCATGGAAAGCCCCGCATATAACCTTTGTAAACATAGTTAAAATTTACTGTTACTTTGTATATTTTGATTTTTATATTGCGAAATAAAATTGAATTGAATTGAATTTCGAAATTTTGTGAAAAATCAAAAGTATACCTGAGAAGTTAGTCTGTGAGTTGCGATCCGTTGACGTGATTTCTTTTTGATCAGTTGATAGCCGGCCACAATGATATTGTTGAAGATAGACTTGGGTGAAGGTATGAGATTGAAAGGAACGGGTAATGTGGCCCCTTTCTCGAAATATGACAGCCAGAGTTTGGAACGAGAAAACTTCCACTCCACATCTTCGTCATTCTATAACATGTATAATAAAGGACAACAAAACGTTAACAGGAAGAAAGCAAGCGCGTAGCCAGGATTTCATTTTAGGGGGGGCGGTAGTGAGCACGCGAAGCGTGCGAATCACTTTTAGGGCGCGCGAAGCGCGCTCCCTAGGGGGGTGGGTGCAGGGAGGGGGGAGTTTCCCCCCTCCCGCGCGAAGCGCGGAAGCTTTGAAAGAAGACGATTCGTTGTACCTTTCTCGACTCGTAATCCTTGTCTGAATTCAGTCCCTCCCCCCTCTTGCGCGAAGCTTTGACGTTTCATTATATTACTAGAGAAAGGAGATGATTCGTTGTACCTTACCCGACTCTTAATCCCTGTCTGGATTCTGTTCCCCACCCCCCCCCCCCCTCTCGCGCGAAGCTTTGACGTTTCATTAAATTATTAGAGAAAGAAGGCGATTCGTTGTACCTTACCCGACTCTTAATCCCTGTCTGGATTCTGTTCCCCCCCCCCCCCTCTCGCGCGAAGCTTTGACGTTTCATTAAATTATTAGAGAAAGAAGGCGATTCGTTGTACCTTTCCCGACTCTTAATCCTTAATTTGAACTCAGTCTCCCCCCTTCCCGCGCGAAGCGCGGAAGCTTTGACGATTCGTTGTCCGTTGTACGATTCGTTGTACGTTCTCGACTCTTTTTCCCTCTTTCTTCCTACGTCCTCTTTCTTTTTTTCTTCTCTTTCTTTCTCTTTTTTTTTTTTTGGCCGGCCCCACCGACCGCCCCCACCGCCCCCCCTGGCTACGCGCCTGGAAGAAAGGTGTTCAAATCGTTAAAATAGTTTACATGATAGTTTACTTTAGAGACCATAATAATGATGTACTGAATTATTGATTTGAGCGACGTCTAGACGACCTTCCTGTAGGTTATTCTAACACTGCATGTATGACTGTTAGACAAACTTTGTATGGAGGGGAACATAATTCCCGTGATTACAAACCAAAAACACAGAACCATTGCAACATTACATAGTTGTTAATACGATTGGGTTTGATAACAGCAAACTCAAGTTGTCATCACCATAGCCAAGAACGCCATACCCTCTAAATAATGATCAAAGCAAAGCAATGACATTTTTGTAAGATTATATATTGATGTGATGTTAAATTTAACCCACAGAAATAGTGATAGAGACAAAATGATGAATCAGAATGATAAATCAAACTCTGAAACTGACGAGAGAGAGAACGAGAATGATAAATTCGATAATGAAACTGACATTGATCGCATCGAAGGACGAAGACATCATGGCGATGAGCATGTTAAGCATGACAATGACCATGATACCCATGTAGGAACTGTAGAGCAGAATTCCAAACGCTTCGGTAGAGGTATGGCCGCAGTCTGGAGCAGTGTCAGGGCACGATATGTCAGAAGGGTCGCCAAGACCGAACAAAGCCCACATTAGTGTCCGGATAGCGTTCAACAGCCTGTACATTTGAAGAGAAAGGAAAGTGCATGTGACACTCAAATATACTCATACTGTGCATATTTTATAGGTCATGGCTTTGATCTTTAAAATCCCCCCCCAAAAAAAAAATAGTTATTTACAACAACAGTGAATAGAAGAAAAAAATTGAAGCAAAAGATTCATTTTCCCTAAAAAAAAAAGTAGTAGTTTTTAATAATCGCAGTAATTCTTATATCTTAAAGCCCCTTTCAATTAGTGTTGGGAGCCCAAAAATTGATGGTAAAATTTCACTTATTTTTTATGATAATGTGAAAAAGGATGTCATTTAAGACACATTTCTGCAAGGATTTTTTAAACATATGTGTTGAAAGTCGAATATTAATGAAAAAATACAAAATGTTGGTTTTCTGAGTACACAACAGAAAACCCAAATTAAGTATTCTTTTATCAATATTTGTCTTCAAACACATTTTCGGGGGAGAAATCTTGGCAGGCGTTTGTCTTAAATGAAATCGTCTTTCACATTATGATATATTTTAAGTGAAATTTTGCCATCAAATTTTTGGCGAATTCGGGGCTCCCAACACTTAGAGGGGCTTTGATATAGGGTGAAACAAGGAGGGAGCCACAAGAAATGTATAACCCAGTTTTTTTGTTAGCGACGTAAAATTGGTGGTTGTGCTGGTTGCAGTAGTAGTAGTAGTAGTGGTAGTAGTAGTAGTAGTAGTAGTAGTAGTAGTAGTATTACTAATGATAGTAGTAATACTAGTGGTAAAGTTGCTAGTGATTGTAGAATAAGTAGCAGTAGCCGAAGCAGCAGCAGCAATAGAATTATAATTTGGTGTCGTAATGGTCAGTAAGTATAAAGAATACCACTCTCAAATACAGCTAACACTGCTACGATGATGCCAACGACATCAACTGCTGTTAGCATCTGCAACAATAGAAGATGTACGACACATGCTCCTGCAACCACTGCTCTGCGGTCAATTTCCTACACTAACCAAATTCCTAAGTTCAACCCTTGACTTAACCCTAACCCAATACCCTGAAACTAACCCTAACGCTAACCCTATACCACATACTTTTGACGAATCAATGTCACAGCAATTATCACTGGATCTCCTCCAACTGCTTCTGTCTGGTTATTATACTCACGATCCAAAGGCGCTTTCATTGGGATAGTACCAATACAGATTACACATGGCGCACAAGAAGGCTAAGAAGACCACGGTGAACATGGCGGCGAATCGCATGATATCTCCCATCATCCTTCCAAGGGAGATCTGGAGCGGTCCAAGGAATTCACTGACAGGGAGGATGAATGAGAGACGAGAGAAGCTCAGGACATTGGCCATAGCGAACAGGCCTTCCCCTATCAGGTTCGGGTCGTCGTTTTTCCAGGCCCTCCGATCTACAAACGAGGACGACAATGACAATTGATTGCAGCGATTATATTGATTGAATTTATTTTATTTTCTCCTGCAACATACACATTAAATTACATTTCAGCGATACAACATATACAAAATATAACAATTTTTTGGGGTCGTGTAGTCAATATGATAATAACAAATGTTGACATTAAATCAAAATGTAACAAAATGACACACAACCAATAATTATTCATGAAATGATCATGACACTTCTATTATTGTCACAAGTACGACATATCGGTGGCCTAGCTGCACGATCCTACATCCTATCACTGATAAATAATTTGTCCCGGTAATTTCCATTTCATTCATCTGGTAAAACCGGTACCCCATATGATGTTAGTGCCCATCAAAATTTCGATTCAAGCTACGACACTCCAGGATATTCCCGATGTGTATTTCTTTAATTTCCAGACGTTATAATGGGAGAGACATTGGGGCATTTGCTGTCAATAACTTCGGTAGTCAACACGGACGATGTGTTAGTATTAAGGTGTACGTTTGTATCTCTTCCATCTTTAACGGATCAAAGTTACAGGGTTCATACTGCAATGTCAGTATGTCCTAAATAATAAAACTGAAGAAAATCTTACTCCAACTTAACTGTAACTTAATGGAATTTCATAGCCCTGTTACATGTACAGTTCTTAACTAATATTCCTTTTCTGCACACAATTTTCACTTTAATTATAACATGGAAAAGTATATATGTAAAAACAAATCTGAAAGAAAAGAAATTTATGAAAAAGTGGTAACTTTTTGCAAAGTGTTGCTGATTGTTTATTACTTCTAAAAATCATTTTGCCAAGTAAATCTGTGATATTTAAAAAAGTGAACTTCAATTTGTAACTGATTTCTATAAATGTATGTTCTTATCATATTTTGAATGGCCAAGAATATTATTTTGAAATTCCGCATGTATAAATCAATTCTTGTATACATATGTGACCGATATTATTTAATAAAGGATCCCTGTGGAAGGGGAAAAAATCACTTTAATGACATTAAACTTACCACCGGTTAGGAAATAAAATTGCCGCTGGGCCTTGGCTTCATTGTTAATGAAAGCCTTGCAGTTCCCCTCGGTTTGGAAGAATTGTTCGGCCTTGTTGGTCAATCCAGTAGTCATGAAAACAATCACAAGTGAACTCAGGAGAAGGTTCAACATAGCTAAATCAATCCAGTTCCAGATAGATCTTACATAGGTATGCACGCCTTCTCGCCATATCTGCTTGACCTCCTGCCAAATCATCCCTGAGAGGAATGATAGAATGAGACGATTAAAGTCTATTCATATCAGATATACGATGATGTTAAGCGGGCGGGTGGGAAAAACAACATTCATACCTTTGAATAATCTTTTTCAGCAACAAATTTTAATTGTTGGGAAATAACGAGTTGGAAGAACCTTAGAAACTGTTTTTTTCTTCTTCATTGATTAAGGTGACATGGGTGAGGTGGATATATTTCTGCCAAACATCTTGACACTTTCAAATTCGCATGCCAATTTCATATGTCGGCAAATTTGAACAAAATCTTTGAAACTTGTTTTAAGGAAATCGGTAGAAGTTTTCGGCAAAAGTGACGTGACATCCAACCCATTCAAAATATAATAAAAAATAATAGTATCCGCACGTAGTGATTTTCATGTATGCAATAATCTGCATTTTTTCAATTAAAATTTTGTTCGCCTTTCCAATCACATAATCTACAAAATACGGCCTACGCAAAAGAATACAGTAGTTACTGCTTAGTTTATTGAAACTTTACCAATGCCAACATCACCTTTAATCGTGAACATTTTATTGTTACTCTTTGAGCCGGATAAAACCAAGGCAATAGCAGGCCCTAAAAACAAAAGATTCTGACTCACCCATGACGAAAATAAAAAGGAGGAACTCGATGAAGCTGCTAGCTTCTCTGATATTTGCCTTGATGTTATGGTAGCTACCGATCTGATCTATGTAAGGTCGACATGAGTTTGATGACCGGAAAATACTCTCAATGGTGATATCATTACGTCTGAAGATTCCAGACGACTCCATGACCGACTCCATGAACATGAGAAGTAAGAAGACCAAGTACATCACTGACTGATTGATGAACTTGATGATGGGACTTCGCATGAAGTTTCCAAACTAAATAAAGATAATTGGATTCTTATCGTTATATATGAATGTCTGCTCATATTTATAAGGGTTCTTTCTGTCCTTTCTGTCTGATATATATGAAACAGTACGATGAGACATGTTTCTCTCTCCAAAACCCCTCATACAGCATTGTAAGTTAGGAGATATCTACGTTTGATATGAACATACCTTGTAAACGCTATACAGCAACAAAAGCAAAAAACAACAACAACAACAAAACAATGTTGAAAGCAAATAAACAAAAGAAAATTCAACATTACCAACAAATATATACAGGTCTTCCTCGATGATTTCCAAGATCAACATCTATGTGTCATTTTGGTTATTGTATGCACACTGAGCATTTTAATTACATATAATATATTTAATCCTGTTAGTATTTTAATAAATGGTTTGAAATGATAAAATCAATAATTCTTACATTTCCTTTGGGATAGATGAGATAAATAATGACTGCGAATGGTACAAGGGGTAGGAAGAGAGATATCATGACCATTCTCCTCCATGTGTTCATCAGTCTGATTTTCGGAAGGCCCTGGTACCACAGCGTGGAAAGATGGTGCTGGCAATGAGGATGAGCAACAAACTATAATAAGATGAAAGAGACAGAGATAAAGAGAGAAAGAGAAAGAAAGAGATAGAGTAAGACAGACCAAGAGAGGGAGACAGAGAAAGAGAGGGGAGATCAAAAGAGAAACAATTTATGTTTGTATATATTTTAATGTTTGTATGTATTTTTTCTGCAATTGGCGAATATAAAGACTGACCTGAACTAACTGAACTGAAATTTAATGAGATAAGGAGAGAGAGAGAGAGAGAGAGAGAGAGAGACAGGGTGAAAGAGAAAGACATTTGTGGATTAACCTGGTTAAAGAGTAAATATTCGAGTGGCTTATATCGTTTTCAATAAACTACTGCCCTTTTACAATTTTGGACATGAAATCAAAATCATCATTATAAATGTCAGAGCTAAAGGAGCCTCAATGCTTAATGCCCGCGTTACACTGTGCTAAAATTGACAACAGATGGACACACGATAAAGGAAATGTTCAAGTTCGGCTCTGACTGTTAAGACATCGGGCCCATGGCGTATGGGCATTTTAAAAATGCGTATGACCGCCGATGGATTTCTCAGGCTCCGGCATCACCTTCGTGAGCTGTGGCAAAAGTCTTTGGCATGCCAAAAAATTGCCCGAAGACCTTGCGAAGGTTCATTTTCGTGTTGAATTCTTGTGTCCATGTTGCCCTTCATAGGGCCATCATGGGGGCATCTTGTAAAATCGTGTCATATTTGTCGTTACTTCTTACGACCATCGGTGCCATCGGGCATGTTTCGCCTCACGAAGAGAATCCGAAAGAAACATAAAGCAACACGACTACGTGAAGCCCTCGCAATGCCGTCGTGTTGCCATCGTATTCGTACGATGACATCAAGAAAGGACCACGGTGTCGGCGAAGACAGTCGAATTTAAGTAGCTCAAGCGTGTCCCTTGCGTCACAGTAACGTGGATATATAAAAGGCCAGCCTCAGGGACAGGGTGGGGGCACAGTGCCCCTTTTTACATAGGACAAGTGCCTATTTTACCTTGAAAAGTGTCCCTATTACTTTCACCTATGATAAGTGCCCATTTCATTTTGACACGTGGCCCTTCTCCTTCGACAAGTTCCATTTTCCTTTGCAAGAAGTGTCCATTTTCCATTCTCATAAGTGCCCTTATAGGGTACGAATTGGAAACTCTGTGACGTATCTTTAAATCTTCTCTCCCATTTGTTCAGTACAGAATATTTTATGAATGTAATACATTTTATCAACTACAAATTTTCCGTGAATTTAAAGTAAACAAAAATAACAATAAAATAACTGTTATTAACATCGACTAAATATCAGGGTGGACTTCTCCCTAAAAGACATACCTGTTTTTGTTGGTATTCGATGGCCATCTCGAGTCGTGGGAGGGCGTTCTGATCTTCCTTGTCATTCTCAGGAGGATTATGGCTGGCCTGCTCTTTGACTTCAGTTTCTGAGATCGCCGTCTGTTTCAAGATCGTTTTCACCTCCTCCGTATTTTGACACATATCGAGAAGGTTGGATGCATACATTTTGCATTTCTGTTTCAGTTCCTTGTACTCAGTCTAGAAATTGGAAACAAAAAGCCTAGGACGTCAGTAAAAGGGAATTTATAAAAATAAACGGCAAAAAAATTATGAGCAAACTAGATCATGCTCGATATTCCGTCTGCTATGCTAAAGCGACAAACACCCCGAGGACAATTACCCCCCGGTAAATTACCCCCTGAAAATTACACCTTGGACAATCACTTTCGCCCTCCCCCTCGAGCACAATAACCCCTTATTATCAGGGTAGACTTCCCCTTTAATGAGTGAGGGGGAGTGCAGGTAATTGCCCTCAAGGGGGTTTTCCTTGGTTGTCCTGGGGGAGGGGGTTATTGTCTATAGGGGGTAATTTTCAGGGGTCGGGGTAATTGTTATCGGGTGGTTTTTCCTTGGTTGTCCCTGGGGAGGTGGTGACTATAGGCGGCGATTGTCAGGGATGGGTGGTATTTGTCCTCGGGGGTAATCGTCCACGGGGGTAATTCTCGGGGAGGGGGTAACTTTCCCTGGGGTATTTGTCCTCGGGGGGTAATTGTCCACGGGGGTAATTTTCGGGGGTGGGGGTAATTTTCCTTGGGGTGGTTGTCCTTGGGGGGGGGGGGATAATTATCCGGGGTGGTTATTGTCCTTAGGTGGTAGTTTTCCGGGCGGTAATTTTCCGGGGTGATTGTCCAGGGGGTTATTGTCCTGATACGCAAAATAGTTACTAATTGCGCTTTACTTAGAGTTAACGTCCAGCTGTTTTTTTAGGCGATATCACAGGCGTCTAGCACAACTCTCCATTATTATACATCATGACTTTTAACTCTCTCTATGCCCCAAAGACTGCTGGTCCATGGGATTTCTTGCAAGATGAATAAAATGTATATTGAATAGTCAAGGCAATCATTTTATGCTATGGTCACATTACCCAAAAGTAGCCTGCTCGGCGGCCGAGCGGCGAGTTTTTAACCAATTCCGCCCGGCTGCTGCCCGGCCACCTAGCGGCGGCCACCTAGGCACCGCTCGTTTATAGGGCATCGCTCGGTCGCCGCTGAAGTTTTAGCGCGGAGTTAAAATTTGGGCGGCGCCTGCTCACTTTTCACTCGCCGCCCAAAATACGCTCGGTGCCTGGGCGGTCGCCGCCCGGGCACCTACCTAATCGCTGGGCGATGCCTAATTACAGCAGCGACCGAGCAGGCTACTGATCGGTCGGTCGCTGCTCTGATTTGTGACCATAGCTTGAGCGAGTACAAATCATTCACTGAAAAGGAATTGGGCAAGGATAATTCAAATGCAATTACCATATATATATATTAATTATGAATTGAACATCATGAGTATTCTTTATCTTTCTTCGATTGCAGTTATCTAGCATAACACCTGTCGAAAGCGTTGAAGGAATCAACTCTTCGTTGAGTTATAAGACTAAACGCCTTTATACTAAGCTTCTACAGAGCAGACGATAGAGCAACTGCATTTGAAATGCTTATTATATTTTAATATAACTGGCAAAAAGTACAATGATTTTATTATACCACAATAAGTATGGTCACATGGGAAATGTGAGTTGGTCTAGCGGTACGTTCACTTGATCAGCTCTCTGTCTTTGCCTACAAACTGGCTCAGGCGGACCCCGGTTCGAAACTGAGTCACGTCTTTCGGATGGTGTCGTTAAAGGTCGATCCCCAGACGTAAATAATCATTTCTAACTGATACACGTCTGTAAAAACCCAATTACACATGTCTGTTTACTCCCATGTTTAGTAAAGTTTTAATACAATATTGACTAACTGGTACATGTTCATGCATTTTGATATCCAGACGTCTGTTAGAATCATAATAATTCATGCATTATTTGATAATGAAATATAATATATGATAATATAATACTACGAAATCATAACAAGATAGCCACTTCTAAGTACTGTTTTTATGCTGGTAGTTTCCTATCATAAATTCCCTCTTGATATAATGCTAATGTTCGTCTCCCTATTGTCCTTGCTATGGGCATACGGGCAAAGTTTCGCCTCTGAGCTGTCTTCCCTTTTCAGAATATTTATTTTTTTAGTAAAGATTTAATGTTTCCTACAATAATTATAATAAATAAGATGTTTAAAAAAAACGCACAAATGGACCTGCTTGCTGCTGCCAGCTTGGAGAGGTGATATCTTCTCAAACATCGTAAATGTCACCCTCCCCCCGTCTATATATGCTTCCTCATCGTATATTGGGGGGGGGGGGGGGTTATATGTTACATTTGCCCACAAAATTGGGTTTTTTTTTTTTTTTTTTTTTTTTTAATTGGAGAAGGGAGAAGATGTTATTTATTACATTATTAATAACAAAAACTTAAACTTTCACAAAGCTAGTGCTTTTTTTTATTTCTTTCTTTATTTCAGAGCTTGCTATCGAGGATATGTCTCTTTAAAAATAAATTAATCATTACAAAAATAGCTGATGAATTTTTTAAATTGCTGACCTTGAACTCTTTCTCTGTCCGACAGAGGCCGTCTAGCTCTTTGCTCAAGAGGAAAGCAGTCAAGATAGGATCTTCACTCGTCAATGAGATATAGGCTTCACTACACAATGCGCGATATGCATTAATGATGGATAGAGAGTGCATGAGAGGATCATACTCCTTCCGGTTCAAACAGGTTGTACATCCACAGAGAGGGTGATGGGGTTTGACAACATCTTCACCTGTTAACGCAATGTCAAAACTCCGGGTCAAAACATCAGCGAGAATCATTATGTACTACAAATACAAAAATTCAACAAATGGCATAACCTAATGAGTACCAGTATTATTTATGAATATACCGACCATGAAAGAGTAGAATGACCACTCTTATTAACCCCACCTATCTTTACCACTAATTTGTACTATATTTCACGATGTATTCTTTAATCAAAACATTACGTATGTAAGGTTGTGCTTATGTATGGGGCGTGGATATGTTGGTATCGAGGAAACTCGAACTGTCCCTTCACCCCAGACCTTCACTTTGACAACCACTCGCAAGACGAGGACGTCCTCGGCTCGAGAACCCTATCAATTGTTTAAAACTTTGAGGCCCTGACATAGAAATATATTTACTGAGGTCAGGGTCCCATCTCCCTGCCGAGGTGCTCTTTTTACAGTGAAATACATGTAGTACGTCCTTCGTTATGCATGCATTTACATATCGTCCTCGGTATGTTATATTCCTACAAACATGAGTGTCCTCGGATAGGTAATGACGTACTGATGTAGATACACAATACACCAGAAACGTATACATGTGTGAGGGTGGGTGTGTGAGTGTGAGTTAGTGTAAATGCTGAATGTTAACAAAATGAAGTTGTATCATCTAGATACATGTATCAGGAAAAGGCGAATGAATATTAGTGGGCAACATAATTATGCACTCGAACAAATGCTAAGGCTTAGTGGGTTCACTCGACTATAAAAAATAAAAAATATATATATAGACTCTATATACTTTGTGTCACATGTTGCTACAATTTTTCAAAAGATATTAAATTCATCCATTAATCTAGGCCGGAAAACGAGCGAAACATACACCGACCTCACCATATCTTTAATGCACCACCGAACAGCAAAATATTGTGTATAATGACAGAAACGAAAACAAAATGGAAGTGTTCTACCTCGATCAATGAGTATTCGAAGGATGTCAACTTCATTATACATGGCTGCCATCATGATCGGAGTGACGTCACGGTCGAACTTAGATCTGTAGTTACGATCGTAGAAGGTTTCGTGAGGACCCAATGTTTGCATCGCACGGTTTTTCTTCTGATCGTAGCAAGGATGCCCCAATAAAACCTGTAGAGAATAATTGGCAGTTTGTTTAGGATCGAGACGTGTATTAGTAAAGAAACGACATTAACAAACATAACAACAGCAACAACAAAAAGTAAACTTCTCATATGCCTCGTATGGTAGAAGGAAGGAAAACATTCAGTTAATAATTGAGAAAGATTATCTTACCTAAGACCTATTAAATCATCCCCCTAACAAACAAAAAAAACAAAAAAAGAACAATATATATATAATATCAAACAGATAACAAATGAAATAAATAAACAAATGAATGAATAGGTAACAACAAAAAGCAAAAAACACGAAATCTAACATTTTTTGTAAATGCACTTATGATAAGTTCTTATTTCCTCTAAAACTATTCTCAAGCTATATACATTATGTAGCATGCTAACTCGATGTAAAGAGCGTTATTTGTAAAGTTTCTTTCACAAAACAAGTCCGTTTCTATTCTACCTACAGCTATCCATTTGTTGTATTCATATGTCACATGAATTTTCAGTAAAAGTGGTCGAATCAAAAAAATTAACTAGTAAATTTCCGAAATATAGTTGTTTCGCCTATTTTTTTGTTGCTACTGAAAGTTCTTTTTTCTACAAAACAATCTTGTCGGCAAGTTCGTGAAGAGCACTATCGTGACACCCCTGTTTTATGCATAGCTGGTGGTAATTTAATATTTGTTTCGGTTTAAACATTCTAGACGCCGTTAAATCCTCACGATTGCAAAATATTCATATTGCTTGATTTAACATGTTATTAATCAGTATAATCTAACGGCTAGAAAGTGTCATTAATAAGTCCGTAGCCCCATTCATTGTTATCTTAACATTATAGACGCTTTTAAGCAAGGGGGAAATGAAGGAATATTAATTTTACCTGCGTAATGTTAACATATCCCTTGGTGATGGACACCATGAGACTTTCATGTATCTCATTGAGACCTAGGTGATGATCGTGCTCTTCGATGATGAAGAGCACGATCTCGAAGTGTTCGTTCTCCGTTGCGATCTCGAGGGCGGTACGGTCTTTACTATCCGTCAGATGAAGCATTGTATTGATGGTCGCAGTGTCAGCACCGCCACTCAGTGTCGTCTTCACATAGGCCAGGTTACCATTGGTGACGGCAGTCATGAACCTGGCCTCCGCATCGCCCATCGTCCGCGGTAGGCCTGAATTGGACAGGTTACGCTTTTTCGATGGCATCTTTCTTTGATTTTCTGTGAAAAAATTAACATTCCCAAACAACTTACAACAGGTCTTTCCCTCTTGGCTACTATGCCTACAATCCTAAATCTTACGGGTACGTCCGACATCTCTATTGTTAGATGAAAGCTAACCTCGACTTATCTCTAACCCTAAAATAGGTTAGAAGAATCAATGAAGGAAAACAACAAAACAAAAACACTATGTTGGTCCCACGACTCATAAAGCCGTGAGACCCACGGGATGGGACTACTAAGACGTATGCAATCCTGATAACGTAAAGATGCCCCGTAATTGGTCGTCACCAAATGTAACCATCTATTTAAAATCCTCTAAATCTCCCCTTAAAAACGCTACAGTAACTTTTAAAAGTAGCCTATCAGTAAAAAAAAAAAAAAAAAAAAAAAAGAAGAAAAAAGAAGATATTACGGGGTGATATATATTTCTCTTTTGTTTACTTTTTTTCACAGGAAACGTAACCATTTATACAAGACAAGATTTGAATTCAGAAGAAAAGTATTTTACATTCGTGTAGTCAAAGGAAACGTCATCTTTCTGCCAGGAATGACAAACTATTTCCTTCAATGGTAAGACGGCAACGAGAGAACTCTGTTCATAATTGTTGCAATCGACAAACATATAATTATACACAAATTTTGCGGTAGGAGGGGGAGGGGGGGGGGGGTGGTTGTCATCTGTCGCCAAACTCCCAAGATTGAAAACAGAAATAAACAGCAAACAAAGTGAAGGGAGTGTGCAAAATAAAATGTAGACCGTTTTTGTATGTGTTACAACAGTGACACCCATTGTAGATACTAATGAAGGGAGGCCGGGGGTACCGTCTTACAAAGAGTTGCGATTGATTCAAATCAATCGCAACTCTCTTAAGTTCACTGTTGCAATTGATTTGAATCAATTATTATTGCAACTCTTTATAATATAAGGCCCGGTTGTCGAGATAGTCGGAAGTAACAAGGGGGAGGGGGTCAAGAGGAGGTAGGCTAGCTTTTGATAAATTTAGAATTTCATGTCTTCAAATTAAAACATTTTTTTAATACCATTAACGATGGACAAGGGAGAAACAATTCTTCTTACACACTTGAAGGGACTTGGTACTATTGTTCGATGAGAGAAAATGGTGCTAAGATAGTGACTTCAATGCTAGATGTGATAATCCGAAAGTTTGAGTGAAAACAGGCCATTATTAATGATAAAAATTGGGAAAAAATGATCTGATCGATTCTTTAATTCTCCCAACTATATTATTACAATTTTATTACATTTTAGGTAAATGATAATCGTCACAAAGCAATTAATGGGCTTTATATACCCTTCCAGACATGTAGGTGTTGAAAGATTTTTAAAAGCCCGTCTTATGTCTTATTTTCATTTAAAAACGGTTGGGAAAGTTCAAAAATGACTGTGAGAATTTACTTTTAGAGGGTGTCGCACAGCGACGCCTTCAAAGACAACCATAAATATCTATGTGGTTTCAGAATTTGTTCAGGATATTTTTAATGTTAGGGTTAGAACAGTAGAAGGAATATAACAAGTAACATTCCATACAAAAATTACGCAGTTTTTTCACCAACCTTCAACAATGTTACCGAGTCACTTTAAGAGAAGAATGATGAGGTATAGAGGAACACAATTCTGATCCAAATTTAACAATCCAGCCACCTGTCTACTTTCAAACGAATGATATGTGTCCCACGCGAGAGTTAACGCATCGACAATCTTTTTTTATATTAGGATAAACGCTCATCTTGAAGAGATAATTTTGAGTAACCATCAAGTTGAAGAAATACACACAGTAACTTACAATATAAACTTGTGCAACTGCAAAACGTCTATTGTGGTTTCCCCAAAATATGACAATCCTGCCCTGGCAAGAGCGGTGTAGAACACAGCGTTACGTTGAAGAAGCGGTAACAGGTAGCACAAACTTACTATATGGTTACGTCAAATCAACTTGTGTAATGGAACAAGTATTTCATTGCAATTCCACTTTTTTTTACTGGTAGATGGGATCTGGTATGGCGCTACTTTTGATGATAAACGTCAGGAACGATAATCAGTGAGTATCTCCGACTTGTGAAAGCACAAGTACTGCACGTTAGCTCACAATATCAAACTGCAATTCCAAAGAACCATAATGTGTCACTTCTTCCTTGGCAGGTGACGTATGAAATAAGTATGACGATATTCAATGTAGGCCTATACATCTCTCGGTGTCCATAAATCGAGTTGACCCAACATTGTTCAACTCTAATTACAACTGCACATTTCATACAATGAAGACATATGTGCAAGGACGGGTTGAGGATGTGACATTTAATACCCTTGCATTACATTATGATTCGCCTTTCTTATTAGTGGATTGAAAGTTAGGCTATAGTCACGTTGCGAGTTAATATTAATAGCCTACCAGCACATCGGGATTAAATTATGTGGTTATCAGGCCAACTAAGGTAGCATAATATTATATAGAAAGTGACGTTGATAATTTTGACATACATGTAGATGTGATAGGTCCATATTGTAGCGAATAAAAAAAATCTAAATTTAGATTTATATTTGAAAAACTCGGCTTTTTAAGTCTGATAGTTGTCATAATTTGACGATAACTTTCTGACTGAAGCGCTGACAGCAGGCAAGGAATACACGCATAAATTGATACTGAGTTGTCTTTGTTTTATAAAATGTTTTAATATTTCCAAATATAAGAATTACGAGTCAAAACCAAGTAAATACAAATGACATAATACAGAAGTTAAGTCAGTTACAAGTCAAAACTAAATTCGTACATTTTCTTTGTTATCCAAAACAATATTCTGTTTTTACATTAAAAAATCACAAACAATTTTGTATTCATGAAATAATAATTCTCTTTAATCAAAACATATTACAACCTCTGCAGATAGAGAATTAACCAGAAAAACAAATAAACACAAAGCACAAAATACACACACACAAAAACAAAATAGACACCCCGTCTTTTCAACCCCACATGCACACACACACAGTCAAACGAACACACAATACCCTCATACACCCCATTCACATTACACACAAAGCACCCATCCCTGATTTTTTTTTTTAATATTCATAACAAAAAATGTTCATATGATTCCTCATTATTTTTACAAAATGAACACAGACCATCCTTTACCAAGACGAACATGTGTTAATATTTTTAGTGTAGACAATATTATTCAACATCTTATACAGAAACTCTCGTAGTTTGATATCCAAAGCAGATTTCCTTAATCTGAGAAATACCTTTTTGATTTCTTCTTAGGTCAAAGTTTAAGCTGCATTAATTTATTAGACGCAGATGATATTTATGCCTTACCATGTATTAATGCTGTATATAATAATTTATAACTTGCATCATGAAAATTACACACCTTTTCTCAAAGGTCCTCTTTCCCATTTGCAGACCCCAAAAATGAAAGGTTAAATTCCAACGGCATTTGACAGAAATGAACGGGCATGAAAATGGTTTTTAGTGAGAAAATAATGACTGTTAGTCTGATTTTCAGACCCTTTTACCGAATGATCGTACTTTTTAAGCTGCACAAAGATTCAATCAGTTTAATTTTGGCCATTACAAGTAGTGAGTTATTGATGTAGACAAATACTCATGTACCTGTTACAGCTCATTTTATGTAAGTTATTACCAAAGGAAAAAGATGTCAGTCACTCACTCAATAGTGTCTGACAGTACAGTCTAGAAAGTAAGCGTATTTCTTTGCATAATTTGAATATTAGGACACTGCTGATGTTTGAATTTCACGGATAGGACAAATATGACATATTCATATTTCCTGCAAAATTCTACATAATTTGATATTGGCTGCAAAAGGGACATTGTATCTTTAAAGTCTATTTTGTTCAAAAATGTTCTCTGTGTGAATGGTAATGCCTGATATGTAATCAATGTTATGTTCGGTTGCACGTAGAATCATGTTCTCAAAGGACCTCCTTGATTTTAAATCATTCCTATCAACCTAAATGATGTACTTTTTCAGGAATAAATCCTTATCGTACAGTGTGCAATCATCAATTAAAATAAATATATAATGGAAGATAATTCATTCCTCTTTGAAACATCTCCAGGCAAATAAGATATCCATATAAAAATCCGATAAGTGCAAATTGAAAAAAAAACGAAAACTCTATAAAAATATTAACACTCCAGCAACCTCTATTGTCGGAAACTTAAAATTACTGCTTCCATTTCATGCTAGGGTCGATCCTATAATACGTTTCCTTACACGCATTCTCTGCTCTTTTACATATAATCGAGAGTATGTGAGTGTAAGCCCCAGTTAATCATAATCCAAAAGGAGGGTATCCCTTCTTTATTTTTCTCTATCATTCCATATGAAATGGAATTTCTCAGATCCTTAACCCCCCCTTATGGCACTTATATGTTTCTTTTTTAACGATTTTTCTCTTTCATTATACATATATATATACAGTTGATATATAAATATATGTATTCCTATGTATTCTATAATGTATTTTATTTTTCCTTTGCATGTTTTCAACTGGAATGTGGAAAATGAAATGATAATTAGCTTCCGATGCACATGATATATTATATTCTTCGTATTCCGGTTTGCTAGGTCAGTTCTTCTCATACCGTTATCCTTATGGTTATGTATTTATTGTTAACATTAATTCAATTCAATTCAAATAATTTCATTTACATAACTCAATCAAAACATAAAGAAATTTCTTAACTAAAGTAAATCGAATGCCATTTGAAATATAACACAGAAAACTAAACTTAATCGTAATTTTACAATTTTGAATTTCGGTAAGTGTTCACATCAAATTCGGGGTTAAGTAAGTATTTTTTTTTGTGGGGGGGGGGGATTCATGAAAATAAATGCATTAGATACGACTGTACAATATATTTAATGCATTTGGGGAGCAATTAGACATCAAACAGTCTTTATTATTACAAAACTTGCGTCGGGTAGACATGTTGTACGTGTATCCGGTCGGACTAAAAAGTACTTTTATTTATAGTTCTTGCTCTTTTTTGACGTATGGAATTGCGTTTCAGGAAGAAAAAATAATCTGCAGTCATCGGAAAATCGAATTTAATAGATCGTACTTAACTTAAACTCATACATTCAGCCTACAATGTCGTCATCCACCCCCTGAAAATGGTTTGGAATCGAGAAGATCGATTAGACACTCCGGATTTGTAATTTTTGATTACTGGAATTTGACGCAATTCCGGACATTATGAGACTAGTCCAACGTCATTACATATCACACCAGGAGCATCTTTCAACGTTGGTGGGGGGGGGGGGGGGGGGGGGGGGGTAAACAAAAACAAAAGGCGCTAACAAAGCGTCGCTGTTTTCACGAAGTGACGGTAGTGAAAAAAAATTGCATTCACTTTGCGTTACGATTTTCCTCACTACCGTCACTTCGTGAAAACAAGGACGAAAGGGTAACCTAAAAAAAGATGATAAAAATATAATTTTTGAGACATACATGAAGGTGTATACCTAAAGGCACTAAGCAAAAAGGACACTTTTCAAAGTTGAAGTTCGATTTCAAAATTATTGAGTTCGAAATCAACCCCCCTCCCGCCAAAAAATCCTATTAACGGGCCTGTAATCCGACATTGTTCCAGAGAACTGTGTTCCAAGCTATATGTTGTCGAAGTAGGGACTTCCTACCTCCAAGGGTAGGCCTAAACGGTTTTGCAAAAACCGTAAAATCGAAATTCTAAGGTATTTTTGTACGATGATTGAGATATTTATTTTCGCTCAAAACTGCTCTAGATTTTGAGACGAGTTTTATACATGTCTTCATAGTACGTCATCACCTTGTCGGAGCACCTGATGACGTCAGCCGGTAGTTGATCACGCGGTGGCATCTTCTTCGGTGGAAGGAAGCAGCTACTCTTCATAGCTGTACCATAGAAATTGACCAAGTCCATCAGGAGATTGTCACCACTAGCTTTCATCCTTGTCAGCACCTTGGGTGACGCGTCCCACTGCAGTAAGCCGCTGCTGTACGGCAACCCGACGGCGGCACAATAAGCCGAAAGCGTCTCGGCAGGTTTCGACAACAGATCGTCACCATCGATAACGACAGGGTTGGTATCAATATTCTCGTCTTGAATGTACTTCCAGAGATCGTATGTTTCTTGCGTGCCATAGCCCGATGGGAAGAAGCGGTCATCGCGTTCCACGTCGTAAGTCTCCTCAGAGGCAGCTTTACCTGTTTATGACCAAAAAAATTCTTGTCACTACGTTGCATTATACTTTATTACGCCCGTTGTACACGAGGCGTCATTAGGGACTTTTAGATTTGCACGTCGACAGCTTTGACTGCAACATGTGACGTCATTTTAAGGCACTGCGCATGCGTCACGTCGTCTCAGTCGGCGATCGAGAATGAGTCAACCTTGATTTTCCTAAATCTAGTACGGTACTAGTATATGCCGCGTGCGCTTAAAATATACAGTTCCTCAGGTAGACAAAGGAACATCCCTTCCCTGCTATGATGTAAAAATGTGTAGAACAGGTGTCACATGCATATTCACCTGTTCTACGCATTTTTACATATTAGTGAAGTGATGTTCTGTTGTCTACCACAGCAATTGTTGAGGGTAAAATGAGGAACTGTATATTTTGTCCTCTTTCTTTGTCCGTCATATTCATAGTGTTACTTCCTGCATGCATGTATATCGTCGAGTGCAATCTAAAAGATTTCTAATTGTAGTCAACATGGGCAGTTGAGTACGTTGACACGCATGATCAGTCGGCGTTCGTCGTGTTCTCGTCCACTCAATCTAAAAGTCCCTATTAGGGAGTGCATTAAAAGGACGTCGATCGTAGCAATCCACGTTGTCGTTGTGCAAATATAAAAGTCCCTATTTTGCTGTCTTAGGACTTAGTCAGCAACGTCAGCGGTCTTTGACGCGCTCTCCTATTGATCTCAAATAGATTATTTATTCATTTATTTATTTACCAATATTTAAAACATAAAAACATACAAATATACAAATGAAATATAAAATGCAAATTAACATAGTCTAAAACATAAACATTTCATAAGTTGTGACAAGATACAACAAATACTTTAAATAAATTACAAGCTCGTCTTCTTTAGGGCTCTGTTTGCATACAATTAAAAGTGACCTATAATAGGTAGAAATGAATGGCTCCAAGTATAAACATTAGAATAAAAAACAACACCAACAAACTAATAATCAGGGACGATTTGAGAATAATTAAAACATGGAAATTATGATTCAACATGAATTATCAAGTTTTTGTTGGTTAAAAACCAAGATACTCTAAATATATATATATCTATATATATATATATTAATGGTTAAATTAAAGATAAAATGGGACAGGTCGTGTAGCTACGAAAATCTTTATATACAAATTTTAATCAAAACAATGCATAGTTATTGATATGCTTAAAATACATTCAGCTGGAGCAATATTGGTGGCTGTATTCAATTACCAAGAAATGAAGGAACATGATTATAGGGGATTATTAATAGCTACATAACTTTTTCTACATGTGCATTTCAATGAATTTGGTGTTTTTGAGAATTATGTGGTCGGGTAGTTGGTTCTAATTGATTGAACCTACATACAGAAACGATTTTTGATAAAAAGCCGTTCGACATTTTGGTGGTCTCAAAAGTATCTTGCCCGAGTTACGTGTGGTCCCGGAAGATACCGTCGTCCACAAAGAAAAGTCGCTCATACATGATGGCGGCAGCTCATTTATTTACACACTTAAAACTCATAAGACAGGAGGCCCTATGAAGGATTTGGTTTCGTTGAGGCCAATTTTAATTCACGGAAGACAACTTCAGAACGTGTCTCCAATGTACGGTTAGAATATACGCTGCCCTTTTATTGAGTCTATTTAGGGTGTCATGTAATTGCCTTCTGATCTGCAACACCATACATTTGAGCAGTAGAG